>APFE030639163.1:12307-51848 GCA_000404065.3 Pinus taeda | reverse complement strand
ATCTTGAGAAGCTTCTGTAATATTCAATGGTTTGAACATTGAATCAAACTCTCTTGCTTCGAAATACTCGTCCTCAGTAACCCTTTTGGAAGGCAATTGTTTTTCTAAACTCTCCAGCTTTTCTTTCAATCTTCTCCTGGCTGTTAATTGGGATGGTGCAAGCTGGGCTAACTGTGCCTTTATGTCATTAATCTGATTCTACAAATTATCTGTTTTATTGAAGGAAAACCTCTTAATGTCAGCAATAAAAGTTTCATCAGAATCAGAGGAATCAAATTCTAACCTTATTTTGCTGATATTAGGCAAATCCTCAACGTTTGAATCAAAAGAATCACTGGATATTTCAAAATATTCTCCATTTGAGTGGGATATGAGATCCCATTCTTCTGGATTATGGACTGAAGTGAAAACGTCCATAATCTTTAACTGTTTTTTGTTCTTTTTATCTTTGCATGCATTTGCGTAATGGCCTTCTTTTCCACATATAAAACAGGTCACTCTTTTAGAAGGCTTTGCTCTTTTCCTAAATACTATCCTCTTCTTTTGGGAAAATTTAAAAGGATAGTATTTTTTCCTTGGAGTATACTTGTCTGTCTTGCATGAACATGAAACTTTAGGCACCTTCTTTTTAGATTTGCTACTACATCCAAAATCATAAGTTTCTGCAAAATTATTACACAACTTTGTACTAAAATGCATCTGCTTTTTAAAATTCTTTTTAGCTTTTTCTGATGCACATTCTCTTTGCAGAATTGAAACTATCATCTGATGTACTGTAGCAAATGAAGAATTTTCAATTTGTACTTTGTTGGCCTCAATATACTGGTTAATCAAATCTGGAATTTTCCCTGGCATTGAAGCTATGTAATACCTCAGATAAGCAACATTGTGAGGATCTGCTGCTTGATAAAGGAGTTTTTGCATAACACAGTAATAATCATATAAATAATCTATGTTACACAATCTTTGCGATAAAAAGAGTTGACCATGATGTGCTGAATTCTCTGGCACAACTCCTATGAATTCATGTTTTAGTGCATCAAAAATGGCTCTCAGGGGATCTGTTGGATGTTCAATAATATTGTTCATTTCTTCTTCAAACAACTTTTCCCACCATTGTTTCAAAATGCCAGTGAATGACCAAAAAATTTGTGTAACTATATCTGACCATGGTGCTATAGTTTCAGCTTTTCTCTGTAGTGCCCAAGCATGCACATTGTGCAGGACTGTTATGACATCTTCACCTTTCATACAGTCAATATTTAATAAAAGTGTATTACCAAATCCTTTAGCTGATGGATTTTCAAATTTGGCAGGGACACTTTCTAAATTATCTTTGAATCTAGAAAAAGGACTATCAGCTGATGCGCCATGTGCAAAAGTATCCCAGTCACCCTTCTTTCCTTTATGTGAGAATGAAAATGTATCACCTCTATCCCTTTTAGAACTAGTTTCTCCTTGGGTGTGATCTGTAGAATTAGAGGTAACACCAGACATGGCTAAAATTTTTGGAGCAGATGGTTGGCCATTTTCCACAAAGGATTTGAGGCTGACGTAGCCATTTGGTAATGTCAAACTTTCAACAGTAGGAAAGGTAGTTAGCCTATTTCTCATTAAATCTGTTTTCTCTCTTGCTAACATTATTCCTTTTCTTACTTTTTCAATCTTAGCAGTATCTATATTGTCAATGTTTTTGAACAAAATACTTCTAAGACCCTCTTTTGGTTCCTCTGTACTAGAGGAAAACTTTAGCTTTGAAGCTGAAAGATCTACTTCTCTATAATGAGGTGGAGAAGTAGGCTGTGGTAGTGCATCTCTCAAGTGTTCAAGGGACTTGGAGATTATTCCCATGTTGGAATTGACATCATTCAATTGTTGTTTGTGCTCATTCTGAATTCCCAAACATTCATTATAACCAATGTGCATTTTCTTTATATGTTCTTTAATCTCTAGCACATCTTTGGCTATATCATCTATATTCTGCAGCATACAAACAATCCGATAGTTTGTATAATTGTGCATCTTCTCTATTTCAGTCTGCTCTGTATCTGACATATTTTTCATTTGTATCCATTGGAAATCTGTCTTCAGAGTACCATTCTTGAAAGTTTTCCTAGAGTTAGTAGGCTCTAGATATCTTTCGTTAATCTTTGCAATTGGTTCCTGTGAGGCTCTGGGAAGGCTAAAGCTTTTTATATCAGGCAATATTGGTTCAAGTTGCTGATCTTCAAGTTGGAAACTGGAAGATGGACCAGATACACAGAATTGGCAATCATCAGATTTATGAGCAAGAGGTTTCTTTTGATTTCTTTTGCGAGCAGAATATATGGACGGTGCTGGTAAAGGAGCAGGAGAACGTGTGATTTGTGGAGGTATTACTGTTTTTGTACTGTCTTCATCTGACTAGACGAGGACTTGTGAACCTGAGACCAGAAGAACCATCAGAGTGCTTGACAACAGACAATTGCCTTGGCTCTCTTGACGTTTGCAGTTGAGGATATCTTTGAGATAATGGAACATAAGTGCTATTCCATTCTTCTGGTAAAGTGCATTCTGAAAATCCTATTTGCAAGGGAGCAGTATTACCGGGACCAACTATTACTCCTTCTTTCAGAGCTCTTGAGCACAGTTTAGGATTGAGAGGTGGCATTGTGCTTGAAACAAATCTAAGACAGATAGAAGAATGAAGCTGCGCAATCAAAGTCTATGGGGCAACATTGAAACCATTGAACTGGATATAGGCATTTAGAAACTCATTTATATATGGATCACTTAACGAAACTTGATATCTGGGGATTACAGAAGACCAAACGAGACCATTATTGAGAGGACTCTGGAAACCTCCCAGCAAGGCATCATTAAAATCATTCAGTCTAGTATCCAGAACACAAGTTAAGCAAGAAGTGTTTAATCTAGGTCTAACAAGTGGATTAATTCCAAACTGGATCATGCCTATATGAACATATTTGAACGCATGTTCCAAGCCCTATTCAATATCTTCTTTTATAATCAAAGGAATCTGGTAGACTTTCTGATCTGTAGAAATTGGTATATTCACAGAAGTAAAGCGAAATAGCTGAGCAGCTCTAAACTGGAAAGCAGGAATCTTATATAACTTTTTTATTTCTATTTCTGGCAATGTCCAATTTGGCTGAGGCTCAAACTCTTGAATTATAACCTTTTCATCATATAATTTTTCTTCAGAGGATTTGTTCATATACTTATTCGTAAAAGACCATCTCTTTTGCTTGGCAATTTTCCTATCCTCGGGTGTTTGAACAACAAATTCATTCGAAAAAACAGCCGTTGAGATTAGATATAAGTATGCACCTGAACAGAGGAGATAGAATCTTTGTGCTCCAGGAAAGGAAACACGGCAGTCTGTCGCCTCAACGCTCTCTACCAAAGCCCTATCGCTGATTCCAGCTTGTGTACAAGGGCATGGACGAGTATAACTCAATGGGAAAACCAGATAGTCATGAAAATTGTTTGGACAAAGAACCATATGGCTCTGATACCACTTAATGAACAAAACGCGAAACTTGCACAGAAGGTAAAACTTGCAGAAATATGACCAGAATGATTTTATTCATATATGGATGTGAACATTACAAATGGATCTTTTTCCCCAGATAGACTGCTGCAACATTTAGTAGATATGAGTTAGCCGAAGCATAAAAAATCTACAGGCTACCTGGCATGCGAGCAGACTGAGTCTCGAAGATCAAAAACTTACAGACTCCTCTACTGATCCGGCCACTTTAGGTTCACGCCAGCATCTAGCACTGATGTGCAAGCTTCTCGAATCACCTAAAGACTTTGAACTCGACTCATGTTACAAGCAGATCAGACGGTATGTTCGCAGATGCAGAGCAGGAGAAAAATTCGACTCAGACTCTAAGACTCTTAATTTTCGAATGCCCCCTTCCCCCCCTCCCCCCAATGCTAGTATTTATAGTTTCTTAGTAGGTAAACCGGTGGAAATTGTTCCCGGAAACTTGTGACAGGAGGAATCTCCTTTTGGTATGAATATCACACAGGAAATCATATCCAAAGGACAAACAGTAAGGAGAAAGCTAAAAAATTCGGGCAAGTGGGTACTACCACCTGTTATCTCGTCCCTTAGAGGCAGTGCCATGTGGGGACCGAATCTGACACGGATCAGAGAGTATGAACAGAAGACATGACGGCCGGAATCTAGGACATCGGCTCAAGATAATTACACAGTGGATATTTTTTAAATAAAACCCACGGAAAAAGTAGAATATGAATAATAGACAAGATGGTCGAAAGTAAGGCCATCAGCTTATTACACAGTGGATATTTTAAAGAAAAACCCACGAAAACTAGAAATGCTTATTACAAAGTGGATATTTTAAAGAAAAATCCATGAAAACTTAGAAATGCACATGATATCAGATGAGTGATCATATACATCAATCACTATTGTATTGCTAGTCGTCTGAATCAACACTGTCTGCCTCATTTATCTCTAAAAGTTGGTCTATGTCAGGGGCGAAGATATCATTTGGCAAGGAATCATCAAGCCATGGAGGTGCTACTTCCAAAAAACAACAGAAAAATGGAAAATGGAATACATTTGCTGGTCTCATCCTGGGATCTGTAGAAATTTCTCCATGGAATCTGACCTTCACACTGAATGATGGTTCATCTTACTGGCTGTCTAGCAGGGCTACTTCTGTTTCAGAATGAAGAAATTCAAACTCTACAGTGTAGTCATATTGAGCAGCAATATGAATCTCCCACATTAAGGTGCTAATGGTCTCCCAGAAATTAAAATTGCAAATATGCTCACTCCTAGGCATATACTTTAACATAAACAACTTAAACCAGGGACTCCACCAATTATTTCCACTATTTAACTGTGTTGCATACGCAATGACTCTAACATATCCCTATATTCTGGCCCTCTGATGGATGGAGAAATAATATTGCCATGTCCAAGCTGTATTTTGGATAAAACCAAAACAGATAGGAACTGGCTCTCTAGAAAGTGAATAATAAACACGCCATGGCCTATCCCTATAAGGTGACTCACTGAGATAAGCTACCATGCCAGTCTTTGAATCAAACCACTTCTGCAAAATGATTTGGATGACTTCTACTGGTAATGATTTAACTCTTAAAACAAAACAATCCCAACAGAATTCATATTTACACTGGCTACGAATCGAGATTGAACAAATTTTTGACTGGCAGACACTAGACTGGATTGGACTTTTACTCGAAGAACTTTCCCCTTTGTACATAGGTCTGAACATCTTGATGTCCTTAATTTTTGGAGCTCCTTCTCTTGTCAACATGTCTGCTAGGTAGTTTTCATCTCCTGATTTATAGACAATGTCAAAATCAAATCCTTCTAGCCACAGAGCCCATCTTAGAATCCTGGTATTTCCTTGTTCTAACAATTTTTTGTTAGCCAAAATGATTTTCATGTGCTTCAGATCAGTTCTAACTAAAAACCTGACACTCTTCAAGAACAATCTGAACCTTTGGATTCCTCTTTTGACAGCAAGTATTTCTTTGTGGGAGGATGGATACTTGACCTCTGTGATATCAAAACGAACCAGAAATATGACTAGAATGATTTTATTCATATATGGATGTGAACATTACAAATGGATCTTTTTCCTTAGATAGACTGCTACAACATTTAGTAGATATGAGTTAGCTGAAGCATAACAAATCTACAGGCTACTTGGCATGCGAGCAGACTGAGTCTCGAAGATCAAAAACTTACAGACTCCTCTACTGATCCTGCCACTTTAGGTTCACACCAGCATCTAGCACTGATGCGCAGGCTTCTCGAATCACCTAAAGACTTTGAACTTGGCTCGTGTTGCAAGCAGATCAAACAGTATGTCTGCAGATGCAGAGCAGGAGCAAAATTCGACTCAGACTCTAAGACTCTTAATTTTCGAATGCTCCCTTCCCCCCACCAATGCTAGTATTTATAGTTTCTTAGTAGGTAAACTAGTGGAAATTGTTACCGGAAACTTGTGACAGGAGGAATCTCCTTTTGGTATGAATATCATGCAGGAAATCATATCCAAAGGACAAACAGTAAGGAGAAAGCTAAAAGATTCGGGCAAGTGGGTACTACCACCTGTTATCTCGTCCCTTAGAGGCAGTGCCATGTGGGGACCGAATCTGACACAGATCGGAGAGTATGAACAGAAGACATGACGGCCAGAATCTAGGACATCGGCTCAAGATAATTACACAGTGGATATTTTTTTAAATAAAACCCACGGAAAAAGTAGAATATTAATAATAGACAAGATGGCCGAAAATAAGGCCATCAGCTTATTACACAGTGGATATTTTAAAGAAAAATCCATGAAAACTTTGAAATGCACATGATATCAGATGAGTGATCATATACATCAATCACTATTGTATTGCCAGTCGTCTGAATCAACACTGTCTGCATCATTTATCTCTAAAAGTTGGTCTATGTCAGGGGCGAATATATCATTTGGCAAGGAATCATCAAGCCATGGAGGTGCTACTTCCAAAAAACAACAGAAAAATGGAAAATGGAATACATTTGCTAGTCTCATCCTGGGATCTGTAGAAATTTCTCCATGGAATCTGACCTTCACACTGAATGATGGTTTGTCTTGCTGGCTGTCTAGTAGGGCTACTTCTATTTCAGAATGAAGAAATTCAAACTCTACAGTGTAGTCATATTGAGCAGCAATATGAATCTCCCACATTAAGGTGCTAATGGTCTCTCGGAAATTAAAATTGCAAATATGCTCACTCCTAGGCATATACTTGAACATAAACAACTTAAACCAGGGACTCCACCAATTATTTCCACTATCTAACTGTGTTTCATACGCAATGGTGCTAACATATCCCTATATTCTGGCCCTCTGATGGATGGAGAAATAATCTTGCCATGTCCAATCTGTATTTTGGATAAAACCAAAATAGATAGGAACTGGCTCTTTAGAAAGTGAATAATAAACATGCCATGGCCTATCCCTATAAGGTGACTCACTGAGATAATCTACCACGCCATTCTCTGAATCAAACCACTTCTGCAAAATGATTTGGATGACTTCTACTGGTAATGATTTAACTCTTAAAACAAAACAATCCCAACAGAATTCATATTTACACTGGCTACAAATCGAGATTGAACAAATTTTTGACTGGCAGACACTTGACTGGACTGGACTTTTACTCGAAGAACTTTCCCCTTTGTACAGAGGTCTGAACATCTTGATGTCCTTAATTTTTGGAGCTCCTTCTCTTGTCAACATGTCTACTAGGTAGTTTTCATCTCCTGATTTATAGACAATGTCAAAATCAAATCCTTCTAGCCACAGAGCCCATCTTAGAATCCTGGTATTTCCTTGTTCTAATAATTTTTTGTTAGCCAAAATGCTTTTCATGTGCTTCAGATCAGTTCTAACTAAAAACCTGACACTCTTCAAGAACAATCTGAACCTTTGGATTCCTCTTCTGACAACAAGTATTTCTTTGTGGGAGGATGGATACTTGACCTCTGTGATATCAAAACTACCAGAGGCATATGCACATACACGTTCTTTCTTTCCATGTTTTTGTAACAATGTTGCAGCCCATGTATGATCAGATGCATCTGTTTCAAGAATGAATGGAAGATTAGTAACAGGCAGTCTCAGTTTAGGAAGTTCTCTAATCTTGCTCTTTATGTTTCTTACTGCTGTAGTCATTTCATTGGACGATCCAATTTTTTCTTTCCTCAGCCTTTTCTCCAAAATATTAGTGTCTTCAGATTGCTTTTAATAGAACTGCTGGATGTAATTTAAGCAACCTAAAAATCTTTGAAGCATTTTTTTATCAAGGAGAATATCAGGGAACTTTAAAAGATGGAGAAGGACATGAGGCTGGAGCTCGATATGACCCTGTTCTATATGCAATCCTAAGTAGTCTATTCTGACTTTTCCAAACTGAAATTTCTCTTCTGAGTCAGATAGAACTAAACCATGCTTGTATACCATTTCATAAAAGTTTTCTAAATGCCTCTTATGAGTATTTACATCCTTGCTAAACACAAGCAAATCATCAATATATACAATTACATATTCTACCCCTCCAAAAATATCTTCCATCCTTTTTTGAAATTCATATGGAGCATTTTTTAATCCAAATGGCATGACTTTCCATTGATATTGGCCATGGGGAACTGTGAAGGCTCTTTTATACCTGTCTTCTGGAAGAATGCCAATTTGCCAAAAACCACTTTTGAGATCAAATTTGCTGAAACATTGGCATTAGCTATTTTAGCAAGCAATAATTCTTTATTGGGAAGAGGATACTTGATAGGCATGAGAGCCTCATTCAATATTTTGTAATTAATTACCAACCTCTTCTTGCCAAGTTTTTGCTCACTGTGTTTGTTGACATAGAAGGTTGGGCAGGTCCATGGACTTTTGCAAGGTTCAATCAGATTTTGTTGTAGCAGTTGTTGAATTTCTTGTTTGCACAAGTCTTGTTCAGTGGGTGACATATGATTAACACTTGCTTTCTGCGCTTTAAGAACATACCCCACTTTGTAAGGTATGCTACAAAATATTTTTCCCTGGTCCAGAAAGCATCTGGCCTGCTTGTTGTGCAATCTTGGTGTAGCTTATCCGAGATTGCCTGTAATGTCTTCTGTCCGTGTATTTCTGCATGCTTGACAATTTTTTGAATCTTTGTAAGATTCTGCATAGTGTCCTGCAAATTATCTTCTTCAGACAACTTTTCCCACCATTGTTTCAGAATGCCAGTGAATGACCAAACAATTTGTGTAACTATATCTGACCATGGTGCTTTAGTTTTAGCTTTTCTCTGTAGTGCCCAAGAATGCACATTGTGCAAGACTGTTATGACATCTTCACCTTTCATACAGTCAATATTTACTAAAAGTGTATTACCAAATCCTTTAGCTGATGGATTTTCAAATTTGGCAGGGACACTTTCTAAATTATCTTTGAATCTAGAAAAAGGACTATCAGCTGATGTGCCATGTGCAAAAGTATCCCAGTCACCCTTCTTTCCTTTATGTGAGAATGAAAATGTATCACCTCTATCCCTTTTAGAACTAGTTTCTCCTTGGGTGTGATTTGCAGAATTAGAGGTAACACCAGACATGGCCAAAATTTTTGGAGCAAATGGTTGGAAATTTTCCACAAAGGATTTGAGGTTGTCGTAGCCCTTTGGTAATTTCAAACTTTCAACAGTAGGAAAGGTAGTTAGCCTATTTCTCATTAAATATGTTTTCTCTCTGGCTAACATTATTCCTTTTCTTACTTTTTCAATCTTAGCAGTATCTATATTGTCAATGTTTTTGAACAAAATACTTCTAAGACCCTCTTTTGGTTCCTCTGTACTAGAGGAAAACTTTAGCTTTGAAGCTAAAAGATCTACTTCTCTATAATGAGGTGGAGAAGTAGGCTGTGGTAGTGCATCTCTCAAGTGTTCAAGGGACTTGGAGATCATTCCCATGTTGGAATTGACATTGTTCAATTGTTGTTTGTGCTCATTCTGAATTCCCAAACACTCATTATAACCAATGTGCATTTTCTTTATATGTTCTTTAATCTCTAGCACATCTTTGGCTATATCATCTATATTCTGCAGCATACAAACAATCTGATAGTTTGTATAATTGTGCATCTTCTCTATTTCAATCTGCTCTGTATCTGACATATTTTTCATTTGTATCCATTGGAAATCTGTCTTCAGAGTACCATTCTTGAAAGTTTTCCTAGAGGTAGTAGGATCTAGATATCTTTCGTTAATATTTGTAATTGGATCCTGTGAGGCTCTGGGAAGGCTAAAGCTTTTTATATCAGGAAATATTGGTTCAAGCTGCTGATCTTCAAGTTGGAAACTGGAAGATGGACCAGATACACAGAATTGGCAATCATCAGATTTATGAGCAAGAGGTTTCTTTTGATTTCTTTTGGGAGCAGAATATATGGACGGTGCTGGTAAAGGAGCAGGAGAACATGTGATTGGTGGAGGTATTACTGCTTTTGTACTGTCTCAACTTTCTAAAAATGGGGACCTATCCAGGATGGTCATGGATCTGACTAGACGAGGACTTGTGAACCTGAGACCAGAAGAACCATCAGAGTGCTTGACAACAGACAATTGCCTTAGCTCTCTTGACGTTTGCAGTTGAGGATATCTTTGAGATAATGGAACATAAGTGCTATTCCATTCTTCTGGCAAAGTGCATTATGAAAATCCTATTTGAAAGGGAGCGGTATTACCGGGACCAACTATTACTCCTTATTTCAGAGCTCTTGAGCACAGTTTAGGATTGAGAGGTGGCATTGTGCTTGAAACAAATCTAAGACAGATAGAAGAATGAAGCTGAGCAATCAAAGTCTGTGGGGCGACATTGAAACCATTGAACTGGATATAGGCATTTAGAAACTCATTTATATATGGATCACTTAACGAAACTTGATATCTGGGGATTACAGAAGACCAAACGGGACCATTATTGAGAGGACTCTGGAAACCTCCCACCAAGGCATCATTAAAATTATTCAGTCTAGTATCCAGAACACAAGTTAAGCAAGAAGTGTTTAATCTAGGTCTAACAAGTGGATTAATTCCAAACTGGAACATGCCTATATGAACATATTTGAACCCATGTTCCAAGCCCCATTCAATATCTTCTTTTTTAATCAAAGGAATCTAGTAGACTTGCTGATCTGTAGAAATTGGTATATTCATAGAAGTAAAGAGAAATAGCTGAGCAGCTCTAAACTGGAAAGCAGGAATCTTATATAACTTGTTTATTTCTATTTCTGGCAATGTCCAATTTGGTTGAGGCTCAAACTCTTGAACTATAAACTTTTCATCATATAATTTTTCTTCAGAGGATTTGTTCATATACTTATTCATAAAAGACCATCTCTTTTGCTTTGCAATTTTCCTATCCTCGGGTGTTTGAACAATAAATTCATTCGAAAAACCAGCCATTGAGATTAGATACAAGTATGCACCTGAACAGAGGAGATAAAATCTTTGTGCTCCAGGAAAGCAAACACGATAGTCTGTCGCCTCAACGCTCTCTACCAAAGCCTTATCGCTGATTCCAACTTGTGTACAAGGGCATGGACGAGTATAACTCAATGGGAAAACCAGACAGTCATGAAAATTGTTTGGACAAAGAACCAGATGGCTCTGATACCACTTAGTGAACAAAAGGCGAAACTTGCACAGAAGGTAAGACTTGCAGAAATATGACCAGAATGATTTTATTCATATATGGATGTGAACATTACAAATGGATCTTTTTCCTCAGATAGACTGCTGCAGCATTTAGTAGATATGAGTTAGCCGAAGCATAACAAATCTACAGGCTACCTGGCATGCGAGCAGACTGAGTCCCGAAGATCAAAAACTTACAAACTCCTCTACTGATCCGGCCACTTTACGTTCACACCAGCATCTAGCACTGATGCGCAGGCTTCTCGAATCACCTAAAGACTTTGAACTCGGCTTGTGTTGCAAGCAGATCAGACAGTATGTCCGTAGATGCAGAGCAGGAGCAAAATTCCACTCAGACTCTAAGACTCTTAATTTTCGAAGGTCCCCTTCCCCCCCCCCAATGCTAGTATTTATAGTTTCTTAGTAGGTAAACCGGTGGAAATTGTTATCGGAAACTTGTGACAGGAGGAATCTCCTTTTGGTATGAATATCACGTAGGAAATCATATCCAAAGGAAAAACAGTAAGGAGAAAGCTAAAAGGTTCGGGCAAGTGGGTACTACCACCTGTTATCTTGTCCCTTAGAGGTAGTGCCATGTGGGGACCGAATCTGACACGGATCGGAGAGTATGAACAGAAGATATGACGGCCGGAATCTAGGACATCGGCTCAAGATAATTACTCAGTGGATATTTTTTAAATAAAACCCACGGAAAAAGTAGAATATGAATAATAGACAAGATGGTCGAAAATAAGGCCATCAGCTTATTACACAGTGGATATTTTAAAGAAAAACCCACGAAAACTAGAAATGCTTGTTACAAAGTGGATATTTTAAAGAAAAATCCATGAAAACTTAGAAATGCACATGATATCAGATGAGTGATCATATACATCAATCACTATTGTATTGCCAGTCGCCTGAATCAACACTATCTGCATCATTTATCTCTAAAAGTTGGTCTATGTCAGGGGCGAATATATCATTTGGCAAGGAATCATCAAGCCATGGAGGTGCTACTTCCAAAAAACAGCAGAAAAATGGAAAATGGAATACATTTTCTGGTCTCGTCCTGGGATCTGTAGAAATTTCTCCATGGAATCTGACCTTCACACTGAATGATGGTTCGTCTTGCTGGCTGTCTAGCAGGACTACTTCTATTTCAGAATGAAGAAATTCAAACTCTACAGTGTAGTCATATTGAGCAACAATATGAATCTCCAACATTAAGGTGCTAATGGTCTCCTGGAAATTAAAATTGCAAATATGCTCACTCCTAGGCATATACTTGAACATAAACAACTTAAACTAGGGACTCCACCAATTATTTCCACTATCTAACTATGTTGCATATGCAATGACTCTAACATATCCCTGTATTCTGGCCCTCTGATGGATGGAGAAATAATCTTGCCATGTCTAATCTGTATTTTGGATAAAACCATTACAGATAGGAACTGGCTCTCTAGAAAGTGAATAATAAACACGCCATGGCCTATCCCTATAAGGTGACTCATTGAGATAAGCTACCATGCCAGTCACTGAATCAAACCACTTCTGCAAAATGATTTGGATGACTTCTACTGGTAATGATTTAACTCTTAAAACAAAACAATCCCAGTAGAATTCATATTTACACTAGCTACAAATCGAGATTGAACAAATTTTTGACTGGCAGACATTAGACTGGACTGGACTTTTACTCGAAGAACTTTCCCCTTTGTACAGAGGTCTGAACATCTTGATGTCCTTAATTTTTGGAGCTCCTTCTCTTGTCAACATGTCTGCTAGGTAGTTTTCATCTCCTGATTTATAGACAATGTCAAAATCAAATCCTTCTAGCCACAGAGCCCATCTTAGAATCCTAGTATTTCCTTGTTCTAACAATTTTTTGTTAGCCAAAATGCTTTTCATGTGCTTCAAATCTGTTCTAACTAAAAACCTCACACTCTTCAAGAACAATCTGAACCTTTGGATTCCTCTTTTGACAGCAAGTATTTCTTTGTGAGAGGATGGATACTTGACCTCTGTGATATCAAAACTACCAGAGGCATATGCACATACAAGTTCTTTCTTTCCATGTTTTTGTAACAATGTTGCAGCCCATGTATGATCAGATGCATCTGTTTCAAGAATGAATGGAAGATTAGTAACAGGCAGTCTCAGTGTAGGAAGTTCTCTAATCTTGCTCTTTATGTTTCTTACTGCTGTAGTCATTTCATTGGACCATCCAATTTTTTCTTTCCTCGGCCTTTTCTCCAAAATATTAGTGTCTTCAGATTGCTTTTCATAGAATTTCCGGATGTAATTTAAGCAACCTAAAAATCTTTGAAGCATCTTTTTATCAAGGAGAATATCAGGGAACTTTAAAAGATGGAGAAGGACATGAGGCTGGAGCTCGATATGACCCTGTTCTATATGCAATCCTAAGTAGTCTATTCTGACTTTTCCAACCTGAAATTTCTCTTCTGAGTCAGATAGAACTAAACCATGCTTGTATACCATTTCATAAAAGTTTTCTAAATGCCTCTTATGAGTATTTACATCCTTGCTAAACACAAGCAAATCATCAATATATACAATTACATATTCTACCCCTCCAAAAATATCTTCCATCCTTTTTTGAAATTCAGATGGAGCATTTTTTAATCCAAATGGCATGAATGTCCATTGATATTGGCCATGGGGAACTGTGAAGGCTGTTTTATACTTGTCTTCTGGAAGAATGCCA
The DNA here is from genome assembly GCA_000404065.3 of Pinus taeda. Classification (NCBI taxonomy): domain Eukaryota; kingdom Viridiplantae; phylum Streptophyta; class Pinopsida; order Pinales; family Pinaceae; genus Pinus; species Pinus taeda. The sequence continues at coordinate 37,885 of APFE030639163.1, read as the reverse complement.
ATTTGCCAAAAACCACTTTTGAGATCAAATTTTCTGAAAACATTGGCATTAGCTATTTTAGCAAGCAACAATTCTTTATTGGGAAGAGGATACCTGATAGCAATGAGAGCCTCATTCAATATTTTGTAATTAATTACCAACCTCTTCTTGCCATGTTTTTCCTCACTGTGTTTGTTGACATAGAAGGCTGGGCAGATTTTGTTGTAGCAGTTGTTGAATTTCTTGTTTGCACAAGTCTTATTCAGTGGGTGACATATGATTAGCACTTGCTTTCTGTGCTTTAGGAACATACCCCTCTTTGTAAGGTAATGCTACAAAATATTTTTCCCTGGTCCAGAAAGCATCTGGCCTGCTTGCTGTGCAATCTTGGTGTAGCTTATCTGAGATTGCCTGTAATGTCTTCTGTCCATGTATTTCTGCATGCTTGACAATTTTTTGAATCTTTATAAGATTCTGCATAGTGTCCTGCAAATTATCTTCTTCACTGGGATTGACCTTTAGCTGGTATTCATTCTTTGTAGGAATTATAACTGGTCCCTCATTAGTGGTGAATGTAACAGAATCTTTTCCAAAGGTAACTAGGAGGAATATTTTCAAAAAATCTTTCCCTAACAAGATATCTGATCTTGTATCAAAACTGTACAATGTAACATAAGTCTGTACATGATTCAAATAGATTAGAAAATCAGGAGATATATAATTAATTTGCATCAATTATTTATTTACAGCTCTGAAGGACAGTTTGGTAGTCTGCCAATAGTAGGAAGGAATTGCACCGAATTTGCAGTAACTGCACATTGCTCCAGAATCAATTTGTGCATCTAAAGTGTATTCCTTGACGTTTGGCAATTTTATTTTCAGAGGGATTACCACTTTATCTCCTATTCCCATGATGTTTACCAAATCTACTTCCTTAGATTTCATGGGCATTTCTTCTGGAATATCCTTCAACAGAATTCTCGCCAATTTGGAATTAACATCATCATATTCAGAAATAAGATTTTGGAGTTTGGCTGATAATTGCAACATTTCTGATCTTGTTAAATTAATAGATGATTCCAAACTGCTAATTTTCTTCTTGAGAGTATTGATTTCATCCATACCTGTATCTTGAGAAGCTTCTGTAATACTCAATGGTTTGAACATTGAATCAAACTCTCTTGTCTCGAAATACTCATCCTCAGTAACCCTTTTGGAAGGCAATTGTTTCTCTAAACTCTCCAGCTTTTCTTTCAATCTTCTCCTGGTTGTTAACTGGGATGGTGCAAGCTGGGCTAGCTGTGCCTTTATGTCATTAATTTGATTCTGCAAATTGTCTGTTTTATTGAAGCAAAAAATTTTAATGTCAGCAATAAAAGTTTCATCAGAGTCAGAGGAATCAGATTCCAACCTTATTTTGCTGATATTAAGTAAATCATCAACGTCTGAATTAGAAGAATCACTGGATATTTCAAAATATTCTCCATCTGAGTGGGATATGAGATCCCAATCTTCTGGATTATGGACTGTAGTGAAAACATCCATAATCTTCAACTGTTTCTTGTTCTTTTTCTCTTTTCATGTATTTGCATAATGGCCTTCTTTCCCAAATATAAAACAAGTTACTCTTTTAGAAGGCTTTGTTCTTTTCCTAAATACTGTCCTCTTCTTTTTGGAAAACTTAAAAGGATAGTATTTCTTCCTCAGAGTATATTTATCTGTCTTGCATGAGCATGAAACTTTTGGCACTCTCTTTTTGGATTTGCTACTACATCCAAAATCATAAGTTTTTGCAAAATTATTACACAACCTTGTACTGAAATGCATCTGCTTTTTAAAATTCCTTTTAGCTTTTTTTGATGCACATTCTCTTTGCAGAATAGAAACTATCATCTGATGTACTGTAGCAAATGAAGAATTTTCAATTTGTACTTTGTTGGTCTCAATATACTGGTTAATCAAATTTGGGATTTTCCATGGCATTGAAGCTATGTAATACCTTAGATAAGCAACATTGTGAGGATCTGCTGCTTGATAAAGGAGTTTTTGCATAACACAATAATAATCATGTAGATAATCTATGTTACACAATCTTTGTGATAAAAAGAGTTGACCATGATGTGCTGAATTCTCTGGCACAACTCCTATGAATTCATGTTTTAATGCATCAAAAATAGCTCTCAGGGGATCTGTTGGATGTTCAATAATATTGTTCATTTCTTCTTCAGACAACTTTTCCCACCATTGTTTCAAAATGCCAGTAAAAGACCAAACAATTTGTGTTACTATATCTGACCATGGTGCTTTAGTTTCAGCTTTTCTCTGTAGTGCCCAAGCATGGACGTTGTGCAATACTGTTATGACATCTTCACCTTTCATACAATCAATATTTACTAAAAGTGTATAACCAAATCCTTTAGCTGATGGATTTTCAAATTTGGCAGGGACACTTTCCAAATTGTCTTTGAATCTAGAAAAAGGACTATCAGCTGATGCGCCATGTGCAAAAGTATCCTAGTCACCCTTCTTTCCTTTATGTGAGAATGAGAATGTATCACCTCTATCTCTTTTAGAACTAGTTTCTCCTTGGGTGTGGTCTGCAGAATTAGAGGTAACACCAGACATGGCCAAAATTTTTGGAGCAGATGGTTGGCCATTTTCTACAAAGGATTTGAGACTGACATAGCCCTTTGGTAGTCTCAAACTTTCAACAGTAGGAAAAGTGGTTAGCCTATTTCTCATTAAATATGTTTTCTCTCTTGCTAACATTATTCCTTTTCTTACTTTTTGAATCTTAGCAGTATCTATATTATCAATGTTTTTGAGCAAAATACTTCTAAGACCATCTTTTGGTTCCTCTGTACTAGAAGAAAACTTTAGCTTTGAACTTGAAAGATCTACTTCCCTATAATGAGGTGGACAAGTAGGCTGTGGTAATGCATCTCTCAAGTGTTCAAGGGAATTGAAGATTATTCCCATGTTGGAATTGGCATCATTCAATTTCTGTTTGTGCTCATTCTGAATTCCCAAACATTCATTATAACCAATGTGCATTTTCTTTATATGTTCTTTAATTTCTAGCACATCTTTGGCTATATCATTTATATTCTACATCATACAAACAATCTGATAATTTGTATTATTTTGCATCTTCTCTATTTCAGTTTGCTCTGTATCTGACATATTTTTCATTTGTATCCATTGGAAATATGTCTTCAGAGTACCATTCTTGAAAGTTTTCCTAGAGTTAGTAGGCTCTAGATATCTTTTGTTAATCTTTGCAATTGGATCCTGTGAGGCTCTGGGTAGGCTAAAGCTTTTTATATCAGACAATACTGGTTCAAGCTGTTGATCTTCAAGTTGGAAACTGGAAGATGGACCAAATACACAGAATTGGCAATCATCAGATTTGTTAGTAAGAGGTTTCTTTTGATTCCTTTTGGGAGCAGAATATATGGACAGTTCTGGTAAAGGAGCGGGAGAACGTGTGATTGGTGGAGGTATTACTGCTTTTGCACTGTCTCGACTTTCTAAAAATGAGGATTATCCAAGATGGTCATGGATCTGACAAGACGAGGGCTTGTGAACCTGAGACCAGAAGAACCATCAGAGTGCTTGACAACAGACAATTGCCTTAGCTCTCTTGATGTTTGTAGTTGAGGATATCTTTGAGATAATGGAACATAAGTGCTATTCCATTCTTCTGGAAGAGTGCATTCTAAAAATCCTATTTGCAAGGGAGCAGTATTACCGGGACTAACTATTACTCATTCTTTCAAGGCTCTTGAGCACAGTTTAGGATTGAGTGGTGGCATTGTGCTTGAAACAAATCTAAGACAGATAGAAGAATGAAGCTGAGCAATCAAAGTTTGTGGGGTGACATTGAAACCATTGAACTGGATATAGGCATTCAGAAACTCATTTATATATGGATCACTCAACGAAACCTGATATCTGGGGATTACAGAAGACCAAACGGGACCATTATTAAGAGGACTCTGGAAACCTCCCAGCAAGGCATCATTAAAATCATTCAGTCTAGTATCCAGAACACAAGTTAAGCAAGAAGTGTTTAATCCAGGTCTAACAAGTGGATTAATCCCAAACTGGATCATGCCTATATGAACATATTTGAACCCATGTTCCAAACCCCATTCAATATCTTCTTTTTTAATCAAAGGAATCTGGTAGAATTTTTGATCAGTAGAAATAGGTATATTCACGGAAGTAAAGCGAAATAGCTGAGCTGCTCTAAACTGGAAAGCAGGAATCTTATATAACTTGTTTATTTCTATTTCTGGCAATGTCCAATTTGGCTGAGGCTCTCTTGAACTATAACCTTTTCATCATATAATTTTTCTCCAAACTATTTGTTCAGGTACTTGTTCATAAAAGACCATCTCTTTTGCTTAGCAATTTTCCTATCCTTGGGTGTTTGAACAACAAATTCATTCGAAAAACTAGCCATTGAGATTAAATACAAGTATGCACCTGAACAGAGGAGATAGAATCTTTGTGCTCCAGGAAAGAAAACACGACAGTCCGTCGCCTCAATTCTCTCTACCAAAGCCTTATCGCCGATTCCAACTTATGAACAAGGGCATGGATGAATATAACTCAATGGGAAAACTAGATAGTTATGAAAACTATTTGGTTGTCAATGTATTCATGTGTCTAGGAATATGATGATATGTAATATAATCAAAATGTCTTTCCATTAGATGGATATGGAGATACATTCATAATATTTGAGGGTTCCTGACGGAATATTTCCCGTTGAGTTGAAGGACGACAAGCTGTGAATCCAGGTTGACAACCAATTCTCTGATGCCCAGAGCGATGGCTTCTGACAATAGTTCGATGACTGCACTAGATTCATCAACGTTGTTGGTTGTACGACCTAGGAAGATACCTTGAAGGTCAATCAACTCACCATTAGGGTCATAGATATCCCATGACGTGGATGATAGATTCTGGGTACTATGGAAAGCATCATCAATGAAACCAATGTGAGGAGTCGCAAACATTTGCAAAGCAAGAAAAGCATAGTAAACATGAAAGTTGTTTGAAAACTATCACACAAAACCACGCTGTAAAAAAATGAATCACACACTAATGTACATAAGTAACCATGCAAGATGAGCTAAGCATTGTACTTTTTGAGGTAAAGCCCATTTCGATGTTTATTGAGAGGATTTCCTTTGTAATCAATAAGCTCATAGGCTCCTTTCTGCAAAGCAAATTTTGCAATATAGGGCCCATGCCACATAGGTTCGAACTTGCCTGCCCCTAGCTTATCATTATCTTGGTCATATAATATGACCAAATCACCCTTGAATAATGCGTGCGACGAGACTGACTAATCGAAATGGGATTTGACCCATTTGTTTTGTGCTTCGATGACCAAGGTAGTGAGATGGTGAGTCTCATCTAGTTGTTCTAAATATAAGAGGCATTCCTCTAGAGTTGATGTTTTGGGGAGGAGTTCAACAACTAACTTGAGTGAAGGAATCTTGCATTCGATTGACAATGTTTCTTCAAGACCATAGACTAGCTGGAATAGTGTGAAACTAGTTGCATTTTTAGTTGAAATTCAATGGTCTCATAGAGTTGAAAAGAGCATGAGATGCCAATTTGACTTGTGCATCCCAATAGTACACTGAAGCATTGTGACCAAAACCGTGTTGACGACTTCAACTTGGCCATTGGCCTGAGGGTAATATGGGGTCGAGCCATCGTGACGCAAACCCAATGCAGAAGTCAACTTTGCCATCATGTAGTCTCGGAAATGGGAGCCATGGTCTATGACAATGGCTTGGAGAACACCAAATCTGGAAATAACATGGTTAAAAAGGAATTGAGCCGTAGTCTTACCATCTGTAGAAAATTTAGACATCACTTTGGCCCAGTTGGTGAAATAATCCATGGCGATGATAATATAGCCATGCCCGCTAGCTGAACGAGGTTTACATGTCATATAATCGATGCTCCATTTGGAAAAGGGACCAACGATAATGACGGGGTGTAGGTGAGCAAGTGGGGAGTTCATCTTGTGTTGTTAAATTTGGCATTATGGCACTTACAGATAGTAAGGATGCAGTCCTTGAAGATAGATGGCCAAAAATAACTAGCGCGAAGGATTTTTTGAGTTGTAGCGTAGCCAGACATATGATCATCACATGCCTTAGAGTGGAAATCATTGAGATCTCTTTCAACTTCCTCGATCGTGAGGCATCAACGAAGAACATAATTGACACTCACACGGAAAAAGTATCACCAATAATATGGTAGGGTTGGGAATGATGCTGAATTCTTCAACGATCACCCTTAGTAAAGGTGGACTGGAACGTGGAGGTTTGGAGATACACATTGATATCACCGTACCATGGATCAAGGGTACTAATCAGGAAAAGGGTCTCATCTAGAAGTTTTTAATTTGCACCAGCAAGGAGAGCCTTCGGGGGGAGGGAACAAAACAATTCAGCGAAAACAAGTGATTTCTTAGATTTTTCCGTAGTGAAGACCAAATCGAATTCTTGAAGGATAACAATCCATTTAGAATACTTTCCCCCTAGCAACTGACGAGTCAGAATATAGGTCATAGGGTTGCATTCAAAAATCACTATAGTCGTACGTAAAAGATATAGTGTCGAAAGCATTGAATAACGTGTTTCAGTGTCGAGTAAGGTAGTAGATTACATGTTTGCTACCTTCGTCATCGTCTTGGAGCAAAACCATAGCAATGGTGCTAGGGGCCATGACTAGGTAAAAGAAGTAATCTTGATAATAGTCCGGCGGATGCAACAAAGGAGCATTTATGAGGATGGCCTTAAGATCATCAAAAGAGTTTTGGGCCACCTCGTCCCATGCAAAGGGCATTCCTCGTTTGAGTAATCGGGTAAATCCTATGGCTAGCCCAACATAGTTGGGTATAAAATGATGAAGAATATTTGTCTTCCCTCGTAGGCTCTGGAGTTGGTGTAGTGAAGAAGGAGGGGGTAAATTTAAAATGGCCTTGACTTTTAGCGGATCTAGGTGAATACCGTCCTTAGAAACGATGAAGCCAATTAGTAGTCCTAATTCCACGCAGAAAAAACATTTGTGTGGATTTAATCGAATGTTATGGTGTCTGTAGCGTAAAAAAATGTTTCGAAGATGGTCTGGGTGGTCTTGGCACTTACGAGAATGGGCAGAAAGGTCATCCAAGTAAGGCTAGACAATGTTGCAAATATCATGAAAAGCATAGGACATTGCCTCGTTGAAATGTGGCCCCAACATTTTTGAGGCCGAAAAGGAGCTTCTTGTATGTGAACGTACCCCATGGACAGATTAAGGTTGTCTTCTCTTGATTGGTTGGTTCGATGTTCATCTGGTTATAACCAAGAAAACCATCCATAAAGGAAAAGATCTCGATCTCGGCACATTCGATAATGATTTGATCAATGAAGGGAGTAGGATAGTTGTCTTTAGGACATGCACGACTAGTATCTTGATAATCCACGCAAACGTGGATCATGCATTGTTTTTTAGTCACCGGGACAATATTGGAGACCCAGTTTGTAAGGGGGATGGGGTAAATGAACCCAACTTTGAGAAGATTTTTGACTAAACCTTTAATAGAAGCGGCCTTCCTAGGGTGCATCAGGTGAAGCCATTGGAGAATGGGCTTCGCATGTGGATACATCAATATTTCATGCACCACAATGCTAGGATCGATGCCAGGTATTTCTTTGTAAAACCATGCAAACACATCACAGAATTCCTGAAATAGATGAGTATATGTCTTGATCTCATCTAGAGAATAGGATAACCCAATATGAACATGTTCAACGACACCGGGTTTGATATAAATGTCAATCTGCATCGTTTGGGTAATATTACCTAGATTTCGTTCCAACCATAATTGATGAGTAACAGTTGGTGGCAGAAATGGAGAAGAGGACTCGTCAAAAGTGGTAGACTTGACTGCTAGACGACAGGAACAAGGAGCGATGATGAGTATTGATCCATGGTGGTTCCTCGAGAGACATGATTTCCATGATACCTTCATTAGTGAGGAAGGTCTCAGCTAAGGGATCAGATGATTCCAAAGTGCCAAGCCAAGGGGATTGAGAGTACATATTGAGAGAGGTCTTCGACATGTGAGAATTAGAGGATGTAGAGTTTGAAGCTGAAACAATTTCCACGTAATTGACTTCGACAGGATTAATTGGCATAACGTTGCCCCAAGTATCAACAAGATTTGGTGCAGGTATGACCCAGGGATCAGATTTGATTGAGATCATGTTGATAGAGGCAACATGAGGAGGTGGGAGTGGAAAAGTTCCCATTAAGGTAGAATCTTTGAAGAGACCTGCCCCCACACTCTCATAGGAAGCACCAGAGTGCTTAATGCACGAAACATTGCCATCCAAGGAGGAAGCGGCAAAGAAAGATGGTTGATCGACCGTGACAATTTTCCCTTGATGGGGAAAATGGATCATGTGGAATAAGGAGGAGGCCACAGCATGCATGGCATGAGTCCAACTTCGGCTGAGTAGAAGATTATAATTGAGATTGGATTCAACAATTTCTACTTCGAACTGCACGGTCTTGTCTTCCAGGGTGATGGCAAGGTTAGGTAAGACACTGAAGGGTCACAAATCACACCCATCAAAACCTTCCAAAGTGTTTGGAGACTGGTTCATCGATGATAGTGCGGTTGATGGTCTTCTCATTAATGACTACCTGAATAAGAAAGGCAATCTGGTGAGGGAGCCATGGGACATGGTTCTCCAGATTGAAACATGTCAAATTAGAATTGGTGGGATCAATGCCCACGACAGCTAACAATAACGATTTCCACTGTGATGGGCAGCTTTGGAGTACCTCAAGAGCCAACATGGATGACAACACTTGAGCCAAGTCCTCAATAATATTGTAGTGCTGAGCGGCTTGGGTGTTGGGATTATACGAGGATTTCCGTAGCACACCTCGAGAGGGTGGTTGCATAGCGGAATCAGGGTTATGGCGCTCGATTTGGAGAGGGCCAGAACTCAGGGTAGAAGAAGAAGGTGCAACTTCTTTCTCTTTCCCAACTGTAGGAGATGGAGTTTGATAATCTTTTGACTGGGTAGCCACATTAATAGGTATGCTCATCATGAACACTTGAGATATAGAGGAAGCAAATCAGGGTTGGTCTACCATTTGGGTCTGTTGAGATAGAAATGGCTCTTTAAGGGAAATAGGGGTCCCTTTGAGTAGGCGACTGACTTCAGACCGTCGAGGACAATACTTGGTGTAGTGATCCTCCTCACATATGAGGCAGGGATACTTGGGCTTTTGTTGCCAAGATTCACCAACAAACGATTTAGGAGGACCCTATTTTTGGGCATCGACTTTAGCTTTTCCTTTGCCTTTCTTTTTCCCTTTCGAGGATTTATCCACTGCGGTAGAATGGATAGCATGGACCTCTGAGGTTTTACCAGGGCCAGGTGGATTTTGAGATGAACTGGCAGCAGCAGCATTAGAGATCGACTTCTTTTTGGAAGAATTTTTAGTGGGGGTCTAGGATACTAAACCAATAACTCTATCAATTGGAGGAACAACTGGTGACATTGATGTTGCAGGATTGGATGATGGTCGTGGAGCATTAGGTAACAACTCATATAAAGTGCCAGACTAGAAGTAAACCAAATCCAAGTACTGGGCATGAACGATGGCTTGCTCTTTAGTGACGCATCCACCCATAGCTATATCACAAGCAATTGGGGCTACGAATGATTTGGTAAACCATTTAGTGAGAAACTGATCAACTATCTTGAATTTGATCTAGCAATGTCTACTTCTGCATTCAAGGATGTGATGAGAGATGTGTGTCGCAGTATATTGCTTAAGCGATGTGGGAAAACAGGTGCCAGTTTCATAGCAAACCGACAATTGAAAATGCATGAGGAAAGCCATGGTTAACAAATTAAAGACATGGTAAGTACTTCGAGGTAACTTGATGTACCATTTCACTGTAGCACCCGTGAGGGTTCATTGGAAAAGAAAAAGATGAATGGAATCATCCACATATGATTTCGAGGAGCACAAGAGGTGATATGTCATCACATGGGCCTGAGGATCTTCTTTAGCTTTTCCATCGAATTTTGGGCAATCACTTGGCATCTTGGATGACATCGGAGGCCAGTACGATAAATGAAGAATTAGATAATTCGCAAGGTGCGATACATTCGGTAACTCGAGTGTAGCCAAGAAAGGTAATTGAGTTTTAAAAGGCATGGGAGGCCGAATGCAACAAATTACAGAGATAACCATAAACACAGAGATGCATCGGAAATAATACTTCATTTCATTAATGTAAAATATTGAAATATGCTTACAAACAGTAATGGAAATAAACCAGCTAGGGCGATGGTAGCTTATCTCTGAGAAGATATGTGGCGGCTACATGCCTCTAAATTATGTTACAATGAGGCTCAAAGGCCTATTTATTGTTGAGAAATAATGGAAAACCCTTAACATCCCAAAACCTAACCCTAGAAGATGAAATGCCATATTGTGGGCCCCGTTTTGGGTAAGTTGGTATATCAACTTCCCGGGGTCATAATTTTGGCACCCGATCTTCGTTTGACATGTACAATAGCTTGTTAGAAAGATCTATCTGAGCAATACAACTTTGGGAAGAGTACCATCAATCCATGGACCCATGTTGCTCCCATATTTCCCAAAAAATGTTGTTTAGGGCCTCAAAATGGCTCCGGAAGTTCAGGACTCGAAAAACTGCTAAACATAGTAAACTATGTTGTAAATAAGGAAACAGAAAAACTAAAAGAGACAGTTGTGGGGGTCCAAATGGGATAGGTGTGTGGTCACCAAAATCCACCTGGATCATTCCTCCCCCCTTAGAAAGCAATGGTCCCCATCGCCTTGAGTTCCTCCATATGCTGAACTTGGTCCCTGGTGAGCTGTTCTGCAATCTCGGATGTGTCCAATAATGGTGGGAAGCATGGTTGAGGGCAGTACACATTGAACACTTGGTGCAAGAAAAGGAATGCAGGAATGGTGTGCTCCAAAGCATTATTTCCCACAACCTTGGTAATGGTGTAAGGACCATGTCAGCGTGGTTGGAGCTTCTAATGGGCTCTTGTAAGGCGTCCTTTCTGCAGATGCAACTAGACTTTGTTGCCCACTTGAAGCTTGTGTGGGACCCCTGTGGGTGAGGAGAAGTTATTCCTATGTTCTGTCATACCCATATCCCTTTACTGCTACTGCTGCATGGAGCAACCCTTCGTGGGGGTCATGGATGTGGTGACAATCTTCCCCTTACTTTGGGAGCGAACCAGATAGAAAATGAATTTCCTTGTTTGGGAGATGAGCTTGCTACCTTTCTCTGCAGTGATCAAAGAGGTGGCAGTAGGTGGAGCTACCTATGGTATCCTATATAATGAATTACACAAATAAATAATGATAGCACAAGGCCTTAACTCATACACAGCATGTCGCCTCCACAAGTATGGCTGGCCTAATAATACATCACAAACATCCAGAGGTGTAACATCACATAATACCTCATTTGTGAAGGGTTTGATGCTATAAGGAAGGTAGCACTATTGGCGAACTCGGAGATCTCATCCTTGGTGAAGCCACCCGATAATATACGGCTGCAGGTGTGGTTTAGTCAGTAGGCCCAATCACTTCACAACCTCTACTGAAATGAGGTTCTTTTGGCTCCCATTGTTAACAATGAATTGTAGCGGTGAACCCTTCCCCCACATCTGTGAGTGGAAAAGACACTCTCCCTCCTTTGGATCTTCGGGCTCATTCTTCTGGATCTTGGCAATGGCAACAATGATGTTAGGCTTTGCATCAATGATCTACTTCCCTCTCCCATTCCCATTGTTGGGTTCTAACTCAAGTTTGGAACATGCATCTGATTCTGAAGCCTTCAACTCGGCCACCAGCGACTGCTTGGTCTGATGCTCACTTGTGTTATGAGTGGGGCTCTTGTGGAACTCACACACCTTTCCTGTGTCCTTCTTTGACTTCATGGTGTTGTTATTTTCTTGCGGCTTTGACGGGTTGTCATGGGTCACCCTGCCTTGGTTTTTCCTTTGGTCTTCGTATTTGCAAATCCAAAGTATTGCTTATTTTGTTTGAACTTTTTCTTGATTTTGATAGTGTATCAGTATGCCATGTCGGGCGAAAAGATGTTCAGGAACTCCATCTCTTCCTGGATTTACTTGTGTAGGCAGTTGCGGTATTTGAGTACCAAATGTAGCTCAGAGTCCTTGATAGCCAACTGTGTGTGAAGGGTATGAAAAATGTTTGTGAACTTCGACACATCTTGGTCCTGTCCCTGTCACAGCATGGTCCACTTTATGCATTTGTACTCATAGCTTTTGATAGGGTAGTACCACTCCTTGATGGCATACCGGAATAAATTCCAAGCGGGTGCAGCAGAAAATAGTGAACCTGTACTTTTATCCTTTTGCTTACAGTAGGTTTCCCACCAGTCCTACACATGGGGGGCTGCTTTGAGAAGAGTGAAAACAATCTTTTCCCAACTCAAAAATTCATGAATAGAAAAATAACCCTCTAGGAGATTTAACCATTTATCTATGACATCTGTGTCTATCTGACCCTCGAATATGGGGATTTCAAAATTAAATTGTACCTTAAAGGGCGTGGCATTTCCAGAGTAGTTGCTGGAAGCTGATGCGTCGCCTCTGGGTAGCCTTTGAAGGATCTGGGCAAAGTTGTCCATCATCACGTTCCTTGTCACTCGAGGGATTCTTCAAGCAAGATTTTGATAGGATCTCCTACCCCCTTAGCTTTCTTTTCATCTGCCATGGGAGGTCGTCAGGAATTGCGAGGTTGGTCTTGCAAAGGTTTGACCAGTTCAAGCCCTAACTCCTTATATCCAACCTCGTTGGGGACATGCAAAGAAAAACAAAGAAAGAGCAAACCTCTCTGATACCACTGATCTGGATTTAAACAAGAACACAACAAATTACAGAGATAACCATAAACACAGAGATGCAGTGGAAATAATACTTCATTTCATTAATGTAAAATACTAAAATATGCTTACAAACAATAATGGAAATAAACTAGCTAGGGCGATGGTAGCTTATCTTTGAGAAGAGATGTGGCAAATACATGCCTCTGAATTGTGTTATAGTGAGGCTCAGAGGCATATTTATTGCTGAGAAATAATGGGAAACCCTTAACATCCCAAAAGCTAACCCTAGAAGATGAAACACCAAATTGTGGGCCCCGTTTTGGGTAAGTTGGTACATCAAATTATCAGGGTCATAACTTTGGCACCCGATCTTTGTTTGACGCTACAATAGCTCGTTAGAAAGATCTATTCGAGCACTACAACTTTGGGAAGAGAAAATTTGGTCCATGGACCCATGTTTCTCCCAGAGTTCCCAAAAAATATCGTTTAGGGCCTCAAAACAACTCCAGAAGTTTAGGACCCGAAAAACTGCTAAAAATAGTAAACTGTGTTGTAATTAAGGAAACTGAAAAACTGAAAGAGACAATTGTGGGGGTCCAAATGGGATAGGTGGGTGGCCACAAACATCCACCTGGATTAGATTTTGACCCTGAATACCCTGAAACGGTCCAGGCATAGGTTACTGATAGGCAACGTATGGGTGAAAAGGCTGTTGAGCTTGTTGACCTTGGACATATGGATATGGAACTTGTTGTCCTAGAAAATAGGGCTGATGAACCTGTTGTCCCTGAGCAAGAGGATTCTAGACTTGCAGCCCTTGGGCATAAGGTTGATACACTTGTTTCCCTTGGACGTAGGGGTTTTGTACCTGGTTCCCTTGGCTGACAGGATTCTAAACTTGTTTACCTAGGACAAGAGGGTTTTGGCATGTTTTTGCAGGACTTGACCTTGAACCTATCCATGCAAGGGTTGACCTTGTTGGTACATTTACAAAGGTTTATGCTGCCCTTATTGTTTTTTCTGTTGTAAGGGTTGACCTTGCGGTTGCAAAATTTGTCCCTAGGGTTGCAGAGGTTGGCCCTGCGATGGTATGGGTTGAGAGGTGTGCAAAGAATATTGCATCTACTGTTGTGTGGTTTGTTGCAACTGTTATAAGGATTGACCTTATGGTTGTTGGAGATGACATTGCTACGGGATAATTTGCCTTTGCTGTTGCACAGAGAGCCCTTCCTGCAACAAAGGTTTCCCTTGCGGGAACAAAGGTTGTCCTAGTTGTTGTAAAGGTTGTCCTTGATGTCACAAGGGTACATGAACAGTGTCCAAGAAATTACTGAACTGAATCTGGCTGTAGGCAGGCTGGATATACTACCCAAATTGGAGGGTGTAAGGTTGATTAACCAATACTTGAGAACCATATGGAACATAAGGATTTTAGTATTGAAACTGAGCCCCATAGTGCTGCTGATACTGAACATTGTTCGATCTAGATGGGCTAATGAGATTCTGAACCTATTGGTACTAGAAATTTCTTGATCCAGTGGGATAAGTAGGGTTATGTTGTGCATTGCAAACAACCCCCCATTTCATATGATTTTTATTCACAAAAAACATTAAAATATGAAATGGGTCCCTTTAGAAATAAAATTGATATCAAAACTTTTCTTTCTAAAAAGTCCGATAATCAAAGGAGCGCTTAAAAATGAACCTTAAAAGAAATATTTATTTAAAAGCGGAAATAAAGTGAATATAAGGATTTTGCGATAAAGCGATCGCAAGATCACATATCGCAAAAAACATAAACAATGCACCAAATGACATATGGCCTTCCCCAGATGCGATAAAGCTATCTGCGATACCGTAATCGGCAATCCCCTTATATGCACCCCTAATACACCGCATGGTAAAGCCCCGATGCGATAAAGCTATCGGCGATATCCCAATCGGCCCCGCTCCTTTATTTTTGTAAACATATGCGCATATGCCTTTTCGCCGATGCGATTTCGCAATCGGCAATCGGCGATCCTCTTGTCTCGTCCTTAATGCATATATGCCTTTCGCCGATGCGATATCGCAATCAGCGATCGACGATATTCAAATCATTGTTAAAGCCATTCATGCGCTCCCTTCCGATGCGACGCGATAAGGCACGGTTCTCAATGCAAAAGCCATTAAAGTGATTGGAGAGCCCAATTTATTGATAATTAAGGCATAATCACTCCCGCTCGGCCGCCCATATGCCCATTGCATGCTTTAAGAGATTTTCAATCAAATTTTGGAATAATGGACATTTATAAGGTGGCAGGCCCTATACGGTTACTTAATGAATCTCTGTCCTGAGATCCGCCTATAGATTGTCTCCACGCCGTTTGATAAAAGCAGAATATATTAACGTTCATCTTCTACATTTTACTATCAACTCTGAGTTTTACTATTATCTCTGTGTTACGCCGAATTCTCTTCTCTGTGCAGAATACAGTTCTACAAAAGGATTCAACCATGATGGGTAAAAAGTCCAAGAAGGTAGCAGGTGCTTCAAATCCACCAGCTGCAGGGAAATCGGCGCTAAATAGCAAAAAAGGCTTAATATCCGACACAACATGCACAGGCCTAGCCAGGACAACTTGGCAAGGAACTTATGATTTGATAGAGGCAGAAAAACCAACACAGACAGCAGAAGAAGCTACTGCGGATTCACCTAAAAGGTCGGAAGGTTCTCTTAAGGATTTGGCAGATTCCTTCCTCCATAGAATTGCAGCAAGGGAGCAGATTCTCCCGTATACTGATGTGGTGAAATGGGCAATTGAAGAAATCCCCATCACTGATAGAACTTTCATCACAAAGGATGGGAGAATTTTTGGGTCATTTAATCCTGAAGATCTGAGGCAAATGTATCATTTGCCTAAGCCAGAGAAGATATATAATAGCGCCTTTCTGAAACAATTTGCAAGCGAATACGAGGTCGAGTCTGAACCTATCAAGGAATGGAGGCAGAATCCAAATAAACACAAACATGAAGCCTCCGGTAAGTACTCAGTCGCCTCTTTGTGTTCTCCTTATTTCTATGCCGGTATAATGATGTGTAGATTGTGGGGTTTGCATGACTCTGCCGTTTTTACCATTGAAATGGTTCCTCTCATGGAAGCGGCAGTAAACAACACTATTATGGATTGGGCCACTATTCTTTCAGATAAGTTGGCATTAGCTGTTAGTGACTTCAGGAACAAAACTAGAGTCACTGAGAGGAAAATTCCCCCATTCTACTACAGTGCATATATCTTGGATACTTTGTGTTTTAATTCTGAATTCCCTATTCTTGGCTAGAGGTGGACCGTACAGGACCCCTCGCCCATTCATATTTATCATCGCAAGATGTGGAAAACATCTTATAAAAACCACATGTATCAGATTTGCAATGGTTTCATGGTTCCTGTATATTATGCAATTTTTGATAAGCCTATTCCAAGGATATCCCACCTAGCCTCTTTTGATTTGCCTACGGTGGGTAGTTGGTTTGGAGAGGAATATTTAACTTTTATTAGAGTCTTTGGCAGTCAAGCCAACCCTCATGTCCTTCCTTTATATGTCCCTGATAAACTGTTAGCAAGGGAGATTACTTACCAAATTACAGCGGAAAGCACCACCCAGATTCTTAAAAAGGAGAAGAAAAGGGGTTGGCCTACTTTCCCCTTCAGATGTGGAGTCTTCACCTTGCATGATCTAAAACATGGAGAAAAAGAAGCTATGAAGATTCAAGCTTTAAATTTTGCTACACTTCCAAATAGGCCATTCGACCCAAAGCGAACGGCATATGCTGCTTTGGAACATGCTAAATTAGCATTATTCGATCATAAAGAAGACATGTTTGATGATATTTTCAAATCAGCCGAATCGATATTTCAGGTCAGACAACTCGCCAAGATGCGATATAACGATGAAGGGTTAATTGAGTTTAATAAACTCAGAGAACAGAGGTTGCAAACTCTGCCTCTGGATTTATTAATGCCAGCCCAAGTAGCATCATGAAGCGAGCCTGGCCAACAGCAGATAAAGAAACCTCCTGCTACAACAGAGACCAATAATAAAGAGCAAGAGGAGCGACAAAAGAAAGATCGAGAGGAAAAGATGAAGCAAGAACAACAAGCACGCTTAAAGAGAGAACAACAAGAGCGCTTGAGAAAAGAAGAGGAAGATAGACAGCGCCAAGAGCAGGCAGAGAAGCAGCAAAAGGAAAGAGAGCAGGCAGAGAAGCAGCAGAAGGAAAGAGAGCAGGCAGAGAAGCAGCATAAGGAAAGAGAGCAGGCAGAAATACGGCAGAAGGAAAGAGAGCAGGCAGAGAAGCAGCAGAAAGAACAGGAGCAGCGAGAGAGGGAAAAACAAGAACAATTGCTTAAGGAGTCCCAGTCTAAACAAACCACCACCGATACTAATAAAGGTGTTGTCACAGACCCTCAATTGCAAAAGGAATGGCAGCATTTCAGCACCATTATCGGTGGAGGTAAAGACTCACAGAGTACTGATACTCCTAAAAGCAGCAGTGTACAAGATAAAACCTCATCTCAGGCTTTAAGCGTAACCAGCGGCACACCTAAAACGAAAGATGTGGAAATAATTCCGAAAGGTCCTAGTGACCAAATCACTCTACAAGTGGAAGATATTCCTCCTTTGAATGTCTTCTACAGCCCAAAGCATAGAGCCATGGTAAAGCGATCGAGAAAGAGACAAAGGCTTGATCAACCTCCCATCTTTCCCGAACAAACAATCATGGGCAATGTAGTGTGGAAGGAGAAACTGGATCCCTCCGATGATCTAACCAAACTGTCACAGTATGCTGGAGCTTATTCAGCTGCTACTATTGACAAGGCATCAGAGGTAAGTCTTTTATTAAAGACTAAAGATCAGGAAATTTCCACTTTGCAAAAAGAGTTGGCAGATCTAAAACAAAGGGTAACACAAACTGAGGCACAATTAGCAGAACAACAACAAATAAATGGCCAATTGGCTAGGCAATGGGAGGAGGAGAAACAGAACATCAATCAGGTAGCAATCCAGAAACAGAATGAGTAGAAGGAGGCTTTGGAACAATTAAAAGCGGCAAATGAGCAATTATTGAAGACCAAAGATGAGCATATCGCCTAGATTACAGCACAGCTGGATAATGTTAAATGAGACTCGCAGATAATGGAATTTAGAAAAGAGGCAATGTTAATCAACAATGCGTTTATAGCGCAAGTTAAACTATTGGCTCAATACCTCTCTCAAGTGGAACCACTCTGCGAGTTAACTACAACTGTGAATGAGCAGGTAGAAAAGGCAAGAGATGAATTGAATCAAGCCGATGAAGCTATCACAGCACACCTTGAATGGCAAGATTCAAAGTCGAGAAAAGACTCCAATTTGCCAAGAATACTTGAGGTTCATAAGAACATATTATTGACAAAGTGGCATACACAGGTATTGAAGGCAGAAAGGGCAGCTTCAAGGTGCACATTGACTTCTAACAATTTGATTGATCTAGTTAATGATACACTCTACATAGCAAACATTGTTTCCCAGTGTACACCCGGAAAGGTAACTACAGCAAATACATTGGAACAAACATGTTATCCAGAGTTAGAAAACATAGGAAGGTTAATCGCCGGGGTTAACAGTTTAAGCATAGAAACATATTGGCATTTCCTTATCAAGCCTCATGAACAAAGAGCTGCCCTCAAATGCTTAACGGATTCCGTTCAATGCATAATCCTCGACATCCAAGATGCCACCTTTGCCGCCCAACTCAGTTCACGGATCAACAAACCTCCTGAGATTGAGCCAATGCTTGCCATCAATCAACTAAGGTTCAAAGATAAACAGCCGACAGAATGAGTCATCTTCCAGCTCCTCAGATCGCCAGTGGAAATAGCAATAAGAAGTTATTGATATCAGAATAATTAGCATTTTTGTTTTGTAGATATTTAGATTAGTTTAGTATTTATAGACCCTTTCATGTCTTTAGAAAAGGTCGTAAAATTCTGTAATAGACTTAACAGACTGAAGTTTGCACTATTGTGCTTCAGCCTTTATTCTTTTATGAAACTCGGCCAGTTGCTTTTACTTTAATGGAGAAATTGCTTGATTCAATTGTGCACTATTGTCGTTGATTGAGGAATGCTTATGTGTTAAAGGAAAAGCCATACATAGCGATTGATATTTGAGATCGGCCTACAGCTCAAATGGTACTTTTATCTTTGTCTGAAGTCATTCTTTGTATATGAATTGTTATGTTATTATCTTGCTATTGTTAATTGTATGCATGCGCTATAACGGCTAATCTTGTTCATTCCACTATTGGATATTTATATGATATGCCTTTACTTTCAATCATGTATATGTTAATGATATAGATGTGCAAAGTGTAGTAATATAGCTTTAAGTCACTGCGCTTAACTATTTAAGCACAACAATCATAAATAATTCAATATCTATGTCTTAAGGATACAGACATCTATATGCTTATCTTTCAGATATAGAGCATCGAAAGCTATGCTTTAGAGTTTAATAGATTCCTGGGATAGTTTCACTTATTTATATTTTGTTAACAGTATTAGTCTTTCGCCTATCACTAGTGTTACTTATAAAACATTCATTCATCCCATTTTATCTATTACTGGGAAACTGATCCCATTATCCCCAGTCGGAGCCACTATCCCAAACGGAAAAGGAGCTGTACTAAGGTTCGGACCAGGTGTTTTCCCCAATGTTGTTGCAACGATTTTCGAGGCATCAACATTTTTGGCGCTAGAAGGAGGGCCCGACTGTTAATGGCAAGCAAACCCAAGCCTGCAAGCCATTCTAAGAGTAATTCTCCCTCCAATTCTCCTAGTTATTCTCGATCGCATGCTGGATCTCCAACACACGATCAAGAACAACAGGAATCAACCACCACTGCTCACACCCATTATACTCCAGAACAATTAAGTCTTGAATCCCCTGAAGTCCAGTCTCTTATCCACAAACTTCAGAGCTTCTCGATTTCACCACAGAACTCTGAGGTATCACAAAGCAGTGTGACTTCGCAGTTCAATTTATCTCGTCCGCTTACCAGACTCCAAAGTGGAAAACTTGGTATAGAACCCACTGAGTTCCCTCTACCCGAAAGGAAAAGGGCCAAGAGATATACTAAAGGATTTGATAGTGGAGATCTTTCTTCCACATCATCCATTTCATCTCCCCATCTGCAAAGTCAACCACCCACTCCTCAATTACATATTGTTGTCCACCAGGGAACAGAAGCCTCAACATCTTAATTTGCTCACCCCTCAATATCATCTACTTCGCATACATCTGGAATCACAATGGTAGATCCATGGACCAGACCTGGTGCGGTCAACATGCCTGCACCATTGCATCCTTTACCAGATGCTCCTGAGAAATGGCTCCCCAAATTCAATCCAGATGATGGAACTCAGGCCGAAGAACACATTAATAATTTCATGCTGTCGGTCAACTTGAAAGGGGAAACGCAAGAAGATGTTGTTGTCAGACTCTTCCCTTATACTTTGCAAGGATCAACAGGATCCTGGTATTTCTCCCTACCCTCTGGTTCTATTACCAGTTGGGATACATGCCAAGAGCAGTTTCTTACTAAGTACGGAGATGATAGATCTTTAGCAACTCTGATTAACGATCTCTCCAACCTGAGAATAGAACATAGGGAACCCATAAAGGAATTTAATGCTCGCTTCAATAAACTCCTTAACAAAATCCCTACAGCTTCCAAACCAAGTGAACAAATACGAAGCGAATGGTATATCACTGCCCTACCTGCCAATATAGCCATATTCGTAGATCGGGCTGGGAAACCCACCTTAGCAGAAAACATGAAAGAAGCACTTGATGTGGAAAAACGCATCAATTCCTTAGAAAAGAAAGCTGCCTAGGAAGACAGAAAAGCTAAAAAAGTTTCTTTTAAAGAAGATTCCAAGAAGAAAAACCCAAAAGATCCATATGACATGGAAGGATTGCAAAAAGTCCTGAAAACATTATCCAACGAAATGATTGATATAAAGAAACAGGTGGCCGAAACTTCAAACAAAAGACCTTTTAGGACTTATAAGAAAACGGAAACAAAGCCACCTAATGTCATATCTAATGCAGATTCTGACTAGGAAGAAGAAGAAGAAGAAGCAACACCACCATCTGACAATGAAGAAGAAGTGGCTGAATGTCATGGAATGTGGGATTTCATACTCCTTGATCCTGATACTGATAAAGAAGAAGAAGCCTTCCCAGTTACTACCAGGAGTAAAAGTACTTCTGAACTTGTCCAGGCAACTTCAAAGAAAAGGAGCGCAGGTGCTACTATAACAAAAGAAAAAATTCCTCGAAAGAAACCACCTGCAATAGTCCCCCAAAACCAGCCCTCAACTTCTACTTCTCCTTCAACTTCTAAGACATTAGTGGTATCCGATTCAATGGAATACAACATTGTTGATGACATGAAAAAGACCAAAGCCAACATAACCATGTTTGAGCTTAGCAAGCTAAAGCATCAGCAAAAGTTACTTCTTAAAGAATTAAATGATGTTCCTTCTACTCCCCTTCCTAGTTCAAAAGCTGCTAATGATTCAGGTCAATCCCCTCCAGGTATGGTTGAAGCTACAGATTCAGTCCTAATCGGGGACAGGTCAAGCTCTCATACTCCACCATTTCTCTTAACTTATGAAATCTACAACAGAAACCTACACAACTGTTTAATTGATTCCGGAGCATCTTCTAACATAATGCCAGCTTCAGTTTGTTCCAAATTGAACATAGAGCCCCAGAAGTCTGCCATCCATATTTTTCAATTATACAGAACTAAGGTACAGGTTGTTGGAGAAATCAATTCTGTAACCATCAGGTTGTCGGCTGACCCCAGAATAGTACAAAGGATTGACATTCTTATAGCCGATATACCTGATTTTTATGGTTTGATTTTGAGTAGAGACTGGTCCGAAAAACTACATGGGTACATTTCTACTGATTGGTCACACATGTGGCTTCCTTATAAAGGTAAGCCAAATCAAATAAAGATAGACCGAGAAAAACATATGACCCATACAGTTACCGATTTTGAACAAGAAAACCATCCTGTAGCTTTCAACAACAACATTTTGGGTAACTATTCAACAGAATCATTCTTTGGCAACTTTGTTGCTCAACCTTCCCCTTTCTCAGTTAATCATTTCACATCTCAAATTGAAAATTTTTCACAATCAGATAAGTCTAGATGTTTTAATGATCATGAGAAAGCTGTAAATATTAATGTGAATACTCCTTTATTTTGGTCTTTGTATTTTGATGGCTCCAAGTCTTCTGAAGGCTCAGGAGCAGGATGCATCTTGGTTAGTCCACATGGAGAAAAGACAATGCTGTCTTGCAGGTTAGAATTCGAATGCACTAATAACACAGCCGAATATGAGGCCCTAGTTCAGGGTTTATATAAAGCAATCGGCCTTAAAGTGCAATATCTTAAAGTATTTGGCGATTCAGAAATTATTGTAAAGCAGGTTAGAAATGCAATCCATTGCCTTTCCAATCACCTTAAGCACTACCAATCGCTTGTACAAGACCTGACTTCGCATTTTCTAGCATTTAAAATTTCCTCCATTCCTAGGTCCCAAAATTCAGTTGTTGACTTACTAGCCAATGTAGCCTCCAAGCTCCTACCCTCAGAAGACTACAGCCCTGATAGGTTTTCTGTAGAGTTGATTTTCAGGCCTTCAATTCCTGATAACATCACTAATTGGAGAGTATTTAATCATGATAATGATATCCTACAATTCTTAACTTCTGAAAAGTCCTATGATAACCAAATCAATGAAGAAGATGAGCATGACTCTCAAATAAAGGAATTACCTAAAGAAAATGCAATTCCCAAACCTGTGGTAAAACTTGAAGATCTTTATGATATAAAAGACAGGTTTAAACCTGTAACTAATGCAAAGATCCAAAGCTCTACCCTAAGGTTTGAATTGATAAATTTGGGTACTGAGCAGACTCCTCAGAATGTCAATTTAGGATTAGGACTTTCTGTAGCAGAGAAAGAAGCATTTGTTAAACTGTTAAAAAAGAATAAACACATTTTTGCTTGGAAATATGATGACTTAAAGACTTACGACACACCTATTATCCAGCATACAATTCCAATGCTTCCCGATCAAAAACCCATTCAGCAGAAGTTAAGGAAAATTCACCCAAATTTGGAAAGCCAGATTAAGACGGAGCTTAACAAACTCCTTAAAGCCAAGATTATCTTTCCAGTCCGACATTCCAATTGGGTTTCTAATATGGTGCATGTCAGGAAAAAGAATGGCGACATTCGAACTTCTATTGATTTCAGTGATCTAAACAGAGAAAGTTTGAAAGACAATTTCCCATTGCCTACTATGGAGCAAGTACTCCAATCAGTAGCAGGTTCTAAATTGATGTCTTTTCTAGATGGTTTTTCAGGATACAACCAAGTTATGGTTCATCCGGATGACCAGCTTAAAACTACATTTAGAACAAAATGGGGTACATACGCTTATCAAAAGATGCCTTTTGGACTTATAAATGCAGGAGCGACTTTCCAAAGAGCTATGGATATTGCTTTTAGGGGATTGATAAATCGGACAGTGGTGGTCTACCTAGATGACATAACTGTATTTTCTAAAGAGAGATCTAATCATTTACATGACTTAAACCAAATCTTTCAAAGGTGTAAAAGGTATGGAATCTCTCTTAACCCCAAAAAATCATTTTTTGCTCTTGATCAAAGGAAACTCCTAGGTTTTGTAGTTTCTAGGGATGGCATTTATATTGATCCTGATCGAATCAAAGAGATTTCTGAGATCCCATTCCCACATAATAAAAAATCGATGCAGTCATTTCTTGGCCAGATTAATTTTGTTAAAAGATTTGTACTTGATTTTTCTCAAATTATTTTGCCCCTTCATGCAATGATTAGGAAAAATGCAGTCTTTAAGTGGGGATCAATAGAAAAAGAAGCTTTTGATTTGATAAAGCAATCCATTATCAACGCCCCCTCCTTAATCACTCCAAATTTCTCTAATCCTTTCACCTTGTATACTATCGCATAAAATTCTTCATATGCAACAATACTTACCCAACTAAACGATCACAACTTGGAGGCACCTATCTCATTTTTTAGCTCAAATCTTCAGGGTACCGAGTTAAACTATTCTGATGTGGAAAAACAAGCCTTTGCTGTGTTTAAAGCAGTTAAACATTATAGACCCTTCCTCCAAAACCCACACAAAAGTGATAGTTCCTTTCCCCGCTGTTAGGCAACTATTATTACAAAAAGAATTGGGTGAAAAAAGGGCGAATTGGGTCACAGCGCTTCAAGAGTATGACTTAGAAATTAGGCCAGCAAAGATTGTTAGAGTCCAAGGTTTTTGCAGGATATTGGCAGGAGCTTCCAACATTCCTGAATCAAGCGATACTGGTCCAACTGAAGAAATCAATCAGGTAAGTGTCACTGATTCTGAATCTCAATATGCAGATTTGGTATTTTATTTAAAGAATGGTCATGCTCCTCCACATTTATCTTACAAAAGCAAAAGGTCCATCAGGTTAAAAGCAAAGAGTTTTACAATTATTGATGATGTGCTTTTTAAGAAGAATTATGATTCTATTTTGCTGAGATGCCTTGAGAAAACTGAAGCCCAAAAAGTGTTGCAGGAGTTACATGATGGACCAGCAGGAGGACATTTTGGAGCTGACACAACAACTCACAAGATTATTCATGCTGGATATTATTGGCCAACTCTTTTTAGAGACACCCATGAGTATGTAAGGAAATGCCTCAATTGCCAAACTACTAGTGGAAGACAACGAAAATCGGCTTTCCCTTTGCAACCAGTCAACATTGAACAACCATTTGAGCAATGGGGATTAGATATCATCGGGGAAATTAATCTACCTTCTTCCAAGCAGCATAAGTATATTCTCACTGCTACCGACTATTTCACTAAGTGGGTTGAGGCAATCCCTTTGAAGACAGCAAATTCTAAAGAAATCATTGAAATCATAGACCAATTCATCATTACCAGTTTTGGTGTCCCAACTGCTCTTGTATTTGATAATGCTTCTTATTTCTCAAGCAATTCTATGTTTGATTTTGCTATAAAGAGAGGATTTAAGTTAAAGTATTCTACTAATTACTATCCTCAGGGTAATGGTTTGGCAGAGTCCACTAACAAGAATCTGATCAAAATTATCAAACGAACAATCGAACAAAATCATAGGAATTGGCATAAATCCTTAGTCTTTGCATTATGGGCTGATAGGATAACACAGAAGGCTTCTATAGGAACCTCTCCGTTCAATCTTGTATATGGAAAGGAAGCAATATTGCCTACAAATCTTGTTCTTCCTTCTTTAGCCCTAGTACAGTTCATTGAAGAAGCTCCTTCCTCTTCTATTCAGCTCAGATATGATCAAATCTTAAAACTAGAAGAAGAGAGAGAAAAGGCCAAGGATACCCATGCCAAACATCAGCAAATCATCAAAGCAGCTTTTGATTCAGTTTCATCAGGGTCAAAACAATTCCAAGTTGGCGATTTAGTTCTGAAATGGGATAAAGCCCATGAGGACAAAGGAAAACACACCAAGTTCCAAAAGTTGTG
>APFE030639160.1:188208-209470 GCA_000404065.3 Pinus taeda | reverse complement strand
TTCTCTATTCTACAACATAAATTGAAAACATGGCATGATCCAGATTAGACTGTTGGGTCATCCATCAGAAGTCTAATAGGCATGAAGGCATGTACACACCTTGTCTTTTCTTGCAAATATGGAACCTTTGTAGCAGCAAAGTAGAGCATATTTGGCACTTGAATTTGCCAATCATGAAATATGAAACCTATTGGTATAGGTATCCAACACCAAGCCCAGTTGAAAAGGGTTGTGGCTAGTCGAGCTATGGAGAGCCCGGTTATAGCTGTGCTAGACATAGGGGAGGCTCTCATCCCATGTGTGAGGATGCTTTGAGTTGTACATGTGCAAAATGTGTATGATCATCCTATTGATGACCTCTGTCTAGTCATCAATTTGGGGATGGAAAGCTATGGACTTAATGAACTTGGTGTCCAGCATCGACCAGAGACTAGACCAAAATGTACTGAGGAACCTGCTATCTTTATCTGAGATGATAGAGTGTCGGATCCCAAAGTGTAACCACACTCGTTTAAAGAAGAGTTTAGCAGTTGCTTCTTCTGCGATATTCTTCTTACAGGTTGCTATAACGGCCATCTTCGAGAATCTGTCGATGACCATAGAAACATAGTCGTTGCCATGCTTAGTATAACGAAGGCCCGACATGTAATCCATGGAGATGGATTCCCAAGGTTGACTAGGGGTAGGCAACGAAGTATAGAGGCCTTGATTTTTGATGGTTGGTTTGAAAATGATGCACGCACTGCATGATTTGATGTACTTCGCGAAATTCTATCAAAAATTCGGCCAATAGAAATATTTCTCTAGTACCGCCACCATTTTCTTGACCCAGAAATGCCCAACAGACCGACTGTAGTGCACTTCCCAAATAATCTTGGAATGCTCGCTTGAAGGAACACAAAGGTGTCCCAGGTGGACAGGGCATCATGGAGATGAAAATCTAGAACTTGTTAACCCTCCAAGAGAGTCTGGTATGTGTGGCGGAATTCTGGGCCGCTTTTGTAGATAAGTGGCCAAGAAAACGTTTCGTGCCCACAAGAGTTCAGCATGGTGGTTAACGCCATGATCGGTGGTTGGCTGAGGCAGTCTACAACATTATTGGTACTACCCTTCTTATGCTTGATATTCAAATGGAACTATTGCAGGTATGTGGACCACTTATGATGGCGATCATTCTGCAATTTCCCTTGCATTTGTATGAGCTACAGAGGTTAGTGGTCTGTGTGGATGACTGTTTCCTTCCCCAAAATGTAATGCTTCCATTGTCGATAGGCCTGCACAATGGAATGCATCTCTTTTTCATAAGTGGGATAATTCCTAACTGTGTCTCACTGTGATATGCCACTGGATGCCACTATTGAGTTAGGACTGCCCCAATAGCATAGTCAAAGGCATCTGTCTCAATCTCAAATGGTTGTTGCAAATCTGGTAAAGTGAGCACTGGTGCGGAGAAGAGGCGATATTTCAACTCTGCGAATGCCTTCTATTGAGATTTACAAAAAAAAAAAAAAATTCTTTCGCTCCTCCCTTGGTGACTTGATTCAAGGGCCAAGTGATATGAGAGAATCCCAACGTGAACCTGCGCACAAATTTAGCAAGACCTAGAAAGATGTGGAGATCTGTCGGAGTGGTTGGGGCTAGCCAATCCCAAATGACTTTGATCTTGGTTGGATCCAAGATACTAAATGTGGTTCATGCCAAAAGTGTATTTCTCCAAATTGGCACACAACTTGTGTGCCAAAGTGTTTGGAGAACCTATCGAATGTGGTGGAGGTGCTCTTCCCAACTCTAGATGAAGATCAGGATGCCATCCAAGTATACCACCACAAATGAGTTGGAGAATGGCTACAAGATGTCACCCATCAACCTCATGAAGGTTGCAGTAGCATTCGTCGACCCGAAAATCATAACCAACCATTTTAAAATGCCCTCCTTGGATTTGAAGGTAGTCATCCACACATAAGAGGGTTCGATTGGTACCTGGTGATATCCGGACTTCAAGTCAATCTTGCTAAAATATTTCCCCCCCTTGATTTGGTTCAGAAGGTCATCAATCCATGGGATTGGGTACCTATTCGGGACAGTGATCTTGTTCAGTGCCTGATAGTCAATACAGAGTCTCTAAGTCCCATCCTTCTTTTGTACCAGCACGATCGGGCTCCTGCAGGGTGATGAACTTGGTCGAATGTGACCTTTCTGCAGCAGCTCCTGAATCTGCCTCTTGATTTGTTCATTCTCTAGAGTGGAGCACCGATATATTGGTCCATTGGGCAACGATGCACCTAGGGTCAGGTCGATGGAGTGCTTGACCTAACAGTGAAGAGGAATCCCTATGGGGGAGGTGAAGATGTCCTTGTACTCCTTCATGAACTTCTCCATCTGTTGTTGTCGTGCAGAGGGGCCTTATCTAGAGGTAGTGGCCATCATTTTCTTCTTTCCCTGAGGGTGTATCACCAGGAAAAGTAATTTCCCGATTTTGGAAATGAGCTTACTGCATTGTTTTGCAGTAACCAAAGAGATTGAGATAGGTGGTGCTGCCTCCAGTATCCTGTACAACTTATTTCCCAAAGTAACAATAACAAAGCGAGGCCTTGACTCATACACAACATGTCTCTTCCACAAGTATGGTTGGCCTAATAATACATCACAAACATCAAGGGGAGAAACGTCACACAATACCTCATTCGTGAAGGGCTTGATGTTGTATGGGAGGTGGCTCTGCTGGCTCGTGCGAGGATCCCGTCCTTGGTGAAGCCACCTGATGGTGTATGGTTGTGGGTGTGCTATGGTTAGTAAGCCCAGCCGCTTCATGACCTCTACCAAAATGACATTCTTTTAGCTCCCGATGCCAACAATGAACTGTAATGGGGAGCCCTTTACCCACATTTGGGAGTGGAAGAGGTGCTCCTCCTCCTCTGGATCTTCAGGTTCCTCCTTCCGGGTCTTCGTGGTGGTAATAGTGGCATTGGGCTCTGCATCGATAATCTACTTCCCTTTGTCATTCCCCTTGTCGAGTTTTGACTTAGAGTCAAAACATGCATCTGATTTCAAAGCCTTCAGCTTAGCCACCAGTGATTGCTTGGCTCGACACTCACTTGTGTTGTGAGTGGAGCTCTTATGGAACTCACATCACTTTCCCATGTCCTTCTTCGGCTTCACGATGTTTTTATTTTCTTGCGGCTTTGGCAGGTTTTTCTGGGATTCCCTGCCTCGGCTTTGTCCTTTGTTTTTCAGATTGGGGGAACCTTTCCCCTGCTTCAGATTCACAGATCCAAAGTCTCACTTGTTTTGTTTAAACTTCTTCTCAATCTTGACGACGTATCGGTACGCCATGTCGAGCGAAGAGATGTCCAGGAACTCCATCTCGTCCTCGATGTACTTGTGTAGGCAGTCGCTGTACTTGAGTACCAAATGTTTCTCAGAATCTTTGATACCCAACTTTGTGCGAAGGGTATGAAAAACATTGGTAACTCTGACACATCTTGGTCCCTTCCCCGTTGCAACATTGTCCACTTTATGTTTTTATCCTCATAGCTCCCGACAAGGTAGTGCTACTCCTTGATGCATCCCGAAACTAATTCCAAGTGGGTGTGCTGAAAAAAGTGAGGTCGTACTTTCATCCTTCTACTCACAGTAGGTTTCCCACCAATCCTTGATGTGGAGGGAGGCTTTGAGAAGAGAAAAAGTAATATTTTCTCAGCTGGAAAAATCATGAATAGAAAAATATTCTTCTAACATATTTAACCATTTATCTATGATGTCTGCATCTATTTGGCCCTCAAATATGGGAATGCCTAAGTTTACTTGTACCCTGAAAGGAGTGGCGTCTCGAGAGTGGCTGTTGGATGTGGATGCGCCAGCGATGGGAAAACATTAGGATCTAGGCAAAGTTATCCATCATCGCGTTCCTTTGTTTCTCGAGGGCCTCCTCGAGAAATATTTTAATAAGATCTCCTACCTCCTGGTCTTTATTTTCTTCCTTAATGGGCGGCCGTCAGGGTTTGCGAGGTTGCTCTTGCAAAGGTTCAACTAGATCGAGTCCTAACTCCTTATATCCTGACCTTGTTGGGTACATGCAAATAAAAACAAAGAAAGAGAAGACTGCTCTGATACCACTAATCCAGATTTAAACAAGAATGCAACAAATTACAGATATAACCATAAATACAAAGATGAAGTAGAAACAAAAATCCATTTCATTAATATCAAATATTGAAATATGTTTACAAATAGAATGGAAATTAAGACTAGCTCAGGCAATGGTATCTTATCTCTTAGAAGAGATGTGGTGGATACATACCTCTGAACTATGTTAGAATGAGGCTCACATGCCTATTTATTATTGAGAAACAATGGAAAACCCTAAACTTCCAAAAGCCTAACCCTAGGAGATGAAGTGCCAAACTATGGGCCCCGTTTGGGTAAATTGGTACATCAACTTCCTGGGGTCGTAACTTTGGCATACGATCTTCGTTTGACATGCACAATACCTCGTTAGAAAGATCTATCCGAGGACTACAACTTTTGAATGACCAACTTTGGTTGACAACCCATTATTACATAGTATTTTTTCATGCCTCCTGCACTTCCCTGTGACATACCTTGAAGTGCTGCATTATATGATATACTCATCCATGTATACAACTCAAATCCTTCCTTTAACATTTCTTTGAAAATCTCTATATATTTCCCTGAATAAATGACTCTTGAAACCCTAAAATGAAGGTCATCACCCTTATGAAGCTCAAAACTGTGATGATCGCCTCTTGCACCTTATTAAGCTAGCGATAGCATCGCTCTGTTCTCTCTCATACTTATGATGGTCTCAAAAAGGAAGTTTTCCCAAAGAGGATGAGAATCTTCGTGATATAGAAGCTTCCAAAGTGGTGAGATGGAGGTGGTTTCAAGATGAGGTTGAATCCTCCTAATTTGACCTCTTGGTCTCATCCCTATGAGCTACCTCCTTAAGATGTGGTCCTAATCCTATCTTTGGGGAAGGCCTAACTCCCTCTCCCAGCCTATAAATTTCCCCTCTACCATTCCCAAATGGTTGATCTATGTCCATTTGCACCCCTATGCTGAGCTTGTGCTTAGAGGATATTCATTAGACTTGGAGAAGGAGTGTTGGTGAGTTGCTTGGCTTGGACTTGGATTACCACTCAAGGAGAGTCTTTCAACATCAAGGCTATGGTTGTAAGATTCCCCTTTATTATTTAAATAATAATACAACTGCTAGTTCATCTTCCCAATATATATGTTCATGTATGTATTTGCTTGGCATTCCTTGATCAATGAAGTAGGTTATTATTGGATTTTCTATTGGTATGCTTTGTTGTCTCCTGGATACTTGTGCAGGTACATAAGCACTGAAACAAGTAGGAACGATTCCGTGACACAAGCAATTCAAGGATCTCAACAAAGGAAATTAGAATAGCATCATAGCAAGTTAAGCCATCTCTCTTGTTCTATTTTTCAGTTATAATATAGGAAGATGTCTAGTTGGTTGTCCTTTTAGTGGATAGACCCACTCATTTGGCTACAGGGATCGTCTTTGTCAGCAGAGAGTATTAATATTGACAACACCCATGTTGGTCTCAGTTTTCCCAAAAAACGTCGTTTAGGGCCTCAAAACAGCGTCGAAAGTTCAAGACCCGAAAAACTGCCAAAAATAGTAAATTGTGCTACAAGTAAGGAAACTGAAAAACTGAAAGAAATAATGGCGGGGGTCCAAGCGGAATAGGTGGGTGGCCACCAATATTAAAAATAAAAATAAAAAAGGTACTCTTCTAAATGTTTCATCTTTTACACTTTAAAGTTTTCATTGCAAAATAAACCATCTTTGATTTATTTTACTTTTCTTTAAAAAAAAACATTATAAAAATATTATTAAAAAAAAATCCAAACATTTGGATGATTTTTTTTAACTTTTTAAGCATCCAAATCTAGATATTTTGATATCTCAATGATTAAACATTTTTCATTAATTTCATGCCCAGAAATCTCGAAATCCTAGATGTCCTTAGACCGTGCATTTCAAATGCTTTTATTTTTATTATCTTTTAAGTTTATCACTTTGTTGATTTAATTTCAGAAACCATACATTTTTTAAGTTTCCATATGATTTTTACTCCCAGTCATCCAATCTTATTAGGACAATGCATTCAACAAACAACTATTTCTTTACATTTAAATCATTTTGACAAATTGCAACTTAGTCTAGACACAAAGAAATTTTCCAAAATTCCACTCTGTTTTACCCTAGACTCCCGTACTTCTAGACCATGTTAGAGTCCTATAGTGATAGGGAGTCATATTATTGACTTGGTGGTGTTGAAGCCTTGTAATATTGCACATACCTTTGCTTTCTGCAAAAGTATTTTATATTAAATAGATTAAAAATTGTAAAGAGGGTGTGTCCGAAAAGAAAAATAAAAGGACAAAAACAAGAATAAAAGGTCAAAAAATGAGAATGAATGAACCTTAAAAAAAAAAAAAAAATCATGAAAGTGTGCAAGCCTAAATGCCACTACTAGTTACTTTTATGCATAATAATCATTGTGTGCAACTTGATAATAATGCCACAATCCATAATAGTCAAATAGTTTAATCTTGGCTATTTCATGCTTTGAGTTTACTGTTTATAGTTAGAGAATAAAATCCAACCAAACAATTTAATCTTGGCAGATCATTAGATAGGTATAGATAATAAAAGGAGCTCAATAGTTTAATCTGATCCCTTGGATGTTATAAGGTTAGAATTAGATAGTTTGATTTGTAAAAGAAAAGTGATTATTAAGGGTTTGCTAGTCTAAATGCACCGAAATAAAAGAAGAAAAATTGTAGGGTAGGTGAATGGGTAAGTAGTAGAAAGGTTGCATCATTACAAAGATCACTTGATGAAGACACATCCTTATGCTTTAAATATATGTTTAAATGTACATTGAGCACTTTATAAAGGCAAAAGCAATGATTCACTAGTTCAAAATGATTAATTCCCCATCATTCATTCTAACCCCTATAACACTTACTAATTTCCCCTTCATAATAAAAATATTAATACCTATAGTCCTTTAAATCAAAGAGGCTCAAAGCATTTCTCTGACTTTTGGTGGGACCGGACCCTCAGCTTGATGACTTAAGGATCAAAGGTGTCAAGTTCCCTAGAAATTAATTCCATCCCCCTCACAAAACCCCTTTTCCTAACGTGTAATCATTTTGCCTAGGAAAAAGGTATAAACATGATGATAAACATATTTCATGCAAATACCCCCTAAATAAACTTATCCTAAGTACTAAATGTATCAAAAGCGCATAAATATGTTATATGCACAAGTACAATACCCCTTCCGCTCATTAGCCCTCATATTAATTTATTAATTTTATTAAATATATTCCCAAAAAACCCATTGGCCCGTATATATTTAACTCCTAATTATAAAGTAACCCCACCCCTTAGTTTAATTATAAACTATAAAAATACCCCATTATCCCACAAAATAAATTAAAACCCTACCCAATCATTAAGCCTATGTTAATGCACCCCCAATGAGATTAAGCGCTAACTTAATCTCGTACCACTCGTGATTACTATGGCCCCCCTAACAACTCTTTGTTTAATATGCCGTGCAACTTCATTGCTCGACTTCTAAACGATCTCCCTCCCCCTCATCCTATGGCTCACATCCACATTGGCTCGGCCCGATGTTCGCCCTTTACCCACCCGATAAGGCGGCTTTCCCCGACCCCCCAACTGCTATGTGTCGAGCACGGAAGTTGATCGGGTGACCCCTCCTAAATACCGCCCTCCTCACAAAAGTGGTGCGATGGCTGGAAAAACCACCTCCCCGCCAGGCCTGATAACCGCTCACTATTCATGTGAAATCTCGCGCCAAATTTAAAAAGTTAGTTGTTTCTCGTTTAAAACATGAAAACCCTCGTTTTTCGCTCTTTCGCCCGTCTACACAACAAAACCTATCAAACCCTTATGGCGCCACCAGGAGCCTCTGTGACAGAATTTGACCTCCGATTACCTCTCGAACATGCTCAAGACTCTGTCCACAGACCTCTTAGCTTAGAAAAAGTCATTTATCACCTCCTTGCCAACCTTTTTTTTCTTAACAAATTGTTGTATTTTGCAGGTAATTAGTAGAAGACTAGAGCTTGGATAAACAATTTTGATACTAGTCACAAAACTTGTTTACTCCAAGACTTGAAAGGAAATCTATTCAAAACCCTATATTAAGAAGAAGAAGACAGTTATACACAGAACATAGAAGAAATCATTCACACAGAAACCGTGACTATCAAAATAGAGAAACCAGACAGAGCATACAGTCAAAAGACAAACAGATCAAACATACAGAAAATTGATCAATATCCATTACCATACGTTGATACATATAGAAAACTAAATAATTTACTGTTGAAATACATAGTAAAAAGTTAAGATGTACAGTAAAAGTAAAAACACAGTAAAGGATATTGACAAGTCATCAAAGTAAAAATGTATCAAATGAAAGAGCATCAGTAAAAGTGTATCAGAGTGAAAAATCACAGTGAAGATTATTGAAATCAAAGCAGGATGGTACATTTTCTAGAAAATTTCCTGTTTAGGTCATAGTTTGTTAGAAACTATTGTGACCAATCCAAGATGTATTCTGAGAAACTGAAGGAGGTTTATGTTCCTAACAGGCCAATATACAGAAACCTATCTCACTTTTTACACAGGAATTACAAAAAGGGGGATAAATGCATATCTTCACAACCTATTTTTCAGACTATGCAAAGTCCTGTTTTTGACATCTATTTGAAGAGATTATTGTGAACAGTTGGAGCTGAATTTTTGGAAACTAAAACCCATTTATCTCAATAACATACATATATACAATAACCTCTTTCACTTTTTACATATCTATCTTAGATTGAAACATAAAAGGGTATCACTGGACCCTAATTTTGCAGAATTTCTGGGGCAGAATGCACAAAGGAAGAACTTAGTTAGTGACTTGCAAGCCTCATCATCAATTAAGAGTTGCTATCAAATTCAAATTTCTCTTCTTTTTCACCATCAATCCATAAATATAGTGCCAAATAGATTCATTAGTTTTGAGTGTCCTTTATTTAAGTTCTATTAATGTAAAAAAGTTTGAGATATTTGTAAAACCAATCTTGATGTTTTTTTCAAGATATTTCAATTTAGAATTTGTATAAATACTTCTTCATTCGAAGTATTTTGGGTGGACTCTATTAGGCATTTCTCTAGGCTTTTTGATCCAAATAACTAGAAGGCTATTGTACTTTGTTGGTGAGCTACCAAGCTGGATTAATCAATAAAGGCTACATTGTTCCAAGGATTCATGTGTTCAACATACTGCAAATGAGTATTTTCACCTATTTCGTCAAAATTTCTCACAGTAATTCATAGTCTTATATGTATTTCAAATCTGAATGTCTTAAATTGGAATAATATTTCAGAATTTGTCGAAAGGGAACTCTGTCTTAACAATTAAGCATTTCAATGTTTTCTGCAACTATTTAAATTAAAGAATTCTTAATTTCTCTTTAGTTTAGATAGTTTCAATTACTAGTCCAGATTGAAGGATCCTTAGTTTCCCTTTGGTTTCGACTACCCCTGCCTTCCTCATTCATTTTCCCGGTTTGAGAACTCTTAATTTCTCTCTTTCCCCGAGTGAATTCCCTTCCATCCTTATGTCCAAGGTATTTGTAGTATTCTTAGCTATCTTGCCCCTGGAACACCTCCTTTGCTGAGTTTATCTGGTCTTGATTCCTCATCACTTAACTCCATCGCCCAATGGATTAAAAGACATCAACCTATCCATCTGCTTAAATATATCCCACCACCCAATCTCAAACAAAGTTAAAACCACTTGAACCAATCATAACTAACCAAAAATCTTCTAATCAAAACAAATCTAAATCATATAGAGAGAGCCCTCTCTAAGCCATAGGCTGGCTAGAGCCTAATCTTAAAAGTGGTTTGTAGTTACCTCGGTGATTTCTTTCTTTAACCTTGAGAAAATAATGAGTGCTAACATAGTGGCAACCAGACTGGGGAAGACTAACATTTTCTTCAAAAATATTTTACAGGTTCAAATCTAATCTATGATGGTGGACAATTATAAGACACATAAAGGTTAAAATCATCAACCTGGCGACTTTAAATCATTTTCATAATCAAGACTCCACTAGAGGAATTAACCTCAAAGAACAGTATGAAAAGATCAGGCTTTTAACTTGGATTGTTATCCAAGACATTATGTTCTTTCTCATCAGGAAATTTTTTCAATGTATATTGTATTTTAGAGAAGGTCTTAGATTAATTTTTTATTATTTTCCTTTGAAAATTGTAAATATATAACCTCCTTATCTATTTGAGCAGCTTTCTTCTAAATCTTATGATGATCATTTTCCGATTGAGGAGCATCAAACAATCAAGACTAATCATACAATCCCTGTATATATTCTTGTACCTTGTAAAGTTCCTGATATATATAAGCCCCTCATGTTACCTCCTATACTCCATGATTTCCATGATAATTATTACAAGTATCTCCCTAGGTTTGATGGAGAAGATTGTAAAATCACTGCCCAAAAACATATTCAAGGTGTTGAGAATTATTTGGACTTATTTGAGATTGATGAAGATGGTGTTAGAATCAGACTTTTTGCTCTCTCTTTACAAAGTAGAGTAAAGATTTGGTTCAAGAATTTCCCTATTGCAAGCATCTCAAATTTCCAATAGTTTGTCAAATTTTTCCTTGATAGATGGATAATCAAAGTCAATCTTTTTGTGATCATAGAAGAATATAATCAGTTAAAAAGACAACCAAATGAAACAATACAACAATTTTCTGACAGATTTAATCAAATCTATTATTCAATTCCATCAAATATAAGACCTCCTCCTGATTCAACTCTCTTGCATTATCCAAAAGCATTTGATCCAGAGATAGAATTTTAGCTAAGAGAAAGAAACCCCTCAACAATGGAACATATGCAGAACGTTGCAGTAGATGTAGAAGTTAATATGCAAATTAGAAGAGAAAAGTTGAAAGTAGGGGCAGAGAAGAACAACATTGCAGAGGTAAAACTCGACATTTTGGTAAGAAAATTAGAGGGAAGGATACAAAAGGTCACCATGAAAGATAATTTTTTTGTTCAAAATCACCATGACACATTTATTTCACAAAAAGAAGAGGTTGATATCCATGAAAAAATTCCTGCTAATTGCAACTACCATAGATCAAAAGATAGATTTATAGAGCAATATGTGGAGAGGCAATTTGCTGATCTAATGTGTATGTCTGAGGACATTACTTCTTTTAATGATTTGCCTAAATATGATCAGTATGATGATAATTATGTTCTTCAAATCCAAACTAACCTTACAGAGCAATCAGAAACTAAATTGGGAAATAAATAAATTCAGTTTCAACAGCTTGAAAACAGTGATCATGTTATTCATATTAGCTATGAAAGTGAGGAAGAAAGTGAAGAAAATTTGGAAATAAGTGAAGCTTCTTTGCCTCTTTTTTTTGCTTTATTTTAGTTCATCAAAGAAAAATTTAAAGCAATAAAAAATCAACAGCCTTTAGGTATTGATATTGAAAACAAATAAGACAATAAAATTCCTAATCAAGATCCTTCAGTTTAACAATTACAATTATCAAATTCCATTGAAACACCTGATCAAATAATACAGAAAAGTTCTATACCACTATGTTTTGAATCATTTCAATTTTAAAGGAAATGTGGTATGAAAACTCTAAAGAAAAAGGATGAGCATCTTGTAGAAATTTGTGAAGTCCCATTCAAACCTATGAGTAATAAGTTGCAACAATCCTTCCAAGTTTTGCATGATCCCATAACTAATGGGCTGGATAGTGAATGCAATCAAAATTTTTCTTCATTAAGTAACAATTAGATTCTGGATCAAGATGATAAAGGTTTCATCAGTCAAACATTTCAATCAAAAGAAATATCATCACAAAGATTGTTTCAAAATATGCAGGGTGATAAAGGTGAAAGTGATATTTCACTTTCATGGCCTAGAGGTTATCCACAACAGACGTACAATTGCTTAAATCAGTTCAAAAATAGTGTGTATATTTTGGAAGATCCTTTTGTACAGTTTCTAGAGTCAACAAAGGAAATCAAGTATTTCCTTATCTTCTCATTTGTTGACAAGGTTATATTTGGCTTTAGAATCTCAGTTTTAATCACAAACAAGCACAAGAAGCAAAGTTCACCAGTGTATATGATGCTTGGATGGTTGCATTGGTTGTTTCATTTTACCTAACCATCAGTTGGAAAACTGATTAGAGTAAGTAGGTAGGATTTCAGTTTGAATAAATGCAGTCCTTCAACAACATGTGTTAGATTTCAGTTTGCTAAAAAGGTTATGAGTTCAGTTTAAGATTTGCAGTCACATCAAATAATGCATATTTACAGGAGGATTCTTTGCAAGGTGATAACAACAACAATTCAAAGGCTATTGATCTTCAAAGTTCTTGAAATTTCACAAGGAAATTCCATCCCCAAGTGGAGCCATTGTTAGAGTCCTATAGTGATAGGGAGTTATATTATTGACTTGGTGGTGTTGAAGCCTTGTAATATTGCACATACCTTTTCTTTCTGCAAAAGTTTTTTATATTAAACAGATTTAAAAATTTAAAGAGGGTGTGTCCTTAAAGAAAAATCAAAGT
Organism: Pinus taeda; assembly: GCA_000404065.3. Lineage (NCBI taxonomy): Eukaryota > Viridiplantae > Streptophyta > Pinopsida > Pinales > Pinaceae > Pinus > Pinus taeda. The sequence continues at coordinate 196,745 of APFE030639160.1, read as the reverse complement.
ACAAAAACAAGAATAAAAGGTCAAAAAAAGAGAATAAATGAACCAAAAAAAAAGACCATGAAAATGTGTAAGCCTAATGCCACTACTATTTACTTTTACGTATAATAATAATTGTGTACAGCTTGATAATAACGCCACAATCCATGATAGTCAAATAGTTCAATCTTAGCTATTTCATGCTTTCAGTTTACTACTTATAGTTAGAGAATAAAATCTAACCAAACAATTTAATCTTGACAGATCATTAGATAGGTAGAGATAATAAAAGGAGCTCAATAGTTTAATCTGAGCCCTTGGATGTTATAAGGTTAGAATTAGATAGTTTGATTTGTAAAAGAAAAGTGATTATTAAGGGTTTCCTAGTCTAAATGCACCCAAATAAAAGAAGAAAAAACAGTAGGGTAGGTAATGGGTAAGTAGTAGAAAGGTTGCATCATTACAAAGATCACTTGATGAAGACACATCCTTATGCTTTAAAGATGTGTTTAAATGTACATTGAGCACTTTATAAAGGCAAAAGAAATGGTTCACCAGTTCAAAATGATTAATTCCCCATCATTCATTCTAACCCCTATAACACTTACTAATTTCCCCTTTATCATAAACATATTAATACCTATAGTCCTTTAACTCAAAGAGGTTTAGAGCATTTCTCTGATTTTTGATGGACCAGACCCTCGGCTTGATAACTTAAAGATCAAAGGTTACAAGTTCCTTAGCAATTCTTTTCATCCCCTCACAAAACCCCTTTTCCTAAGGTGTAATCATTTTGCCTAGGAAAAAAGTAAAAACCTAATGATAAACATATTTCATGCAAATAACCCCTAAATACACTTATCCTAAGTACTAAATGTATCAAAAGCGCATAAATATGTTATATGCACAAGTACAATACCCTTTCCACTCGTTGCCCCTCATATTAATTTATTAATTTTATTAAATATATTCCCAAAAAACCCATTGGCCCATATATATTTAAATCCTAAATATAAATTAACCCCACCCCTTAGTTTAATTATAAACTATAAAAATACCCCATTATCCCACAAAATAAATTAAAACCCTGCCCAATCATTAAGCCTATGTTAATGCGCCCTCGATGAGATTAACCGCTAACTTAATCCCATACCACTCGAGATTAGACCTATCGACCCCCCGACAAATTTTTGCTTAATACACCGTGCAACTTCATTGCCCAACTCCCATACGATCTCCCTCCCCCTCATCCTACGACTCACATCCATATCGGCCTGGCTTGATGTCCGCCCTTTACCCGCTCGATAAGGCGTTTTCCCCTGACCCCCCAACTGCTACGTGTCGAGCGCAGAAGTTGATCGGGTGACCCCTCCTAAATACTGCCCTCTTCACAAAAGTGGTGCGATGACTGGGAAAACCACCTCCCCGCCAAGCCTAATAACCGCTCATTTTTCATATGACATCCCGCGCCAAATTTAAAAGGTTAACCGTTGCTCGTTTAAAACGTGAAAACCCTCATTTTTCGCTCTTTCGCCCATCTACATAACAAAACCTATCAAACCCTTCCGGCACCACCATGAGCCTCTGCGATAAAATTTGACCTCTGATTACCTCCCGAACATGCTCAAGACTCCATCCACAGATCTCTTAGCTCAGAAAAAGCCATTTATCACCTCCCTGCCAAGCTGTGTTTTCTTAACAAATTATTGTATTTTGCAGGTAATTAGCAGAAGACCAGAGCTTGGATAAAGAATTTTGATACTAGTCACAAAACTTGTTTACTCCAAGACTTGAAAGGAAATCTATTCAAAAGCCTATATTAAGAAGAAGAAGACAATTATACATAGAACAAATAAGAAATCATTCACACAGAAACCTTGACTATCAAAAGACAGAGGAACTAGACAGAGCATACAGTCAAAAGACAAACATATCAAACATACAGAAAGTTGATCAATATCTATTACCATATGCTGATACATATAAACAACTAAATAATTTACTATTGAAATACACAGTAAAAAGTTAAGATGTACAGTAAAAGTAAAAACACAGTAAAGGATATTGACGGGTCATCAAAGTACAAATTTATCAGATGAAAGAGTATCATTAAAAGTGTATCAGAGTGAAAAATCAAAGTGAAGATAGATGAAATCAAAGTAAGAATGGTACATTTTCCAGAAAATTTCCTGTTTAAGTCATAGTTTAGTAGAAACTATTGTGGCCAATCCAAGATAAATTCGGAGAAACTGAAGGAGGTTTGTGTTCCCAACAGGCCAATCTACATAAACTTATCTCACTTTTTACACAGGCATTACAGAAAAGGGGATAAATGAATATCTATACAACCTATTTTTCAGACTGTGCAAAGTCCTGTTTTTGACATCTATTTGAAGAGACTATTGTGAATAGATGGTGCTGAATTTTTGGAAACTGAAAGTTGTTTATCTTAATAACAGACTTATAACAATAACCTCTTTCACTTTTTACACATCTATCTTGGATTGAGATATACAAAGGTATCACTGGACCCTAATTTTGCAGAATTTCTAGGGCAGAATGCACAAAGGAATAACTTAGTTAGTGACTACAAGCCTCATCATCAATTGAGAATTGCTATCAAATTCAAATTTCTCTTCTTTGTCACCATCAATCCATAAATATAGTGCCAAATAGATTCATTAGTTTTGAGTATCCTTTATTTATGTTTTATTAATGTAAAACAGTTTGAGATATTTAAAAAACCAATCTTGATATTTTTTCAAGATATTTCAGTTTAGAATTTTAATAAATACTTCTTCATTTGAAGTATTTTGGGTGGACTCTATTAGGAATTTCTCTAGGCTTTTTGATCCAAAGAACCAGAAGGCTTTTGTACTTTGTTGTTGAGCTACCAAGATGGATTAATCAATAAAGGCTACACTGTTCTAGGGATTCATGTGTTCAACATACTGCAAATGAGTATTTTTCCCCTGTTTTGTCAAATTTTCTCATAGTAAATCATAATCTTATATGTATTTCAAATCTGAATGTCTTAAATTGGAATAATATTTCAGAATTTGTCTAATGGGCACTCTATCTTAACGATTAAGCATTTCAATGTTTTCTGCAACTATTTAAATTAAATAATTCTTAGTTGCTCTTTACTTTAGATAGTTTCCATTACTAGTCCATATTGAAGGATCCTTAGTTTCCCTTTGGTTTCGACTAACCCTGCCTTCCTCATTCATTGTCTGGGTTTGAGAACTCTTAATTTCTCTCTTTCCTCGAGTGAATTCCCTTCCATCCTTATGTCCAAGGTATTTGTAGTATTCTTTGCTATCTTTCCCCTGTAACACCTCCTTTGCTGAGTTTATCTGGCCTTGGTTCCTCATCACTTGAATCCATAGCCCAATGGATTGAAAGACATCAACCTATCCATCTTCTTAAAGATATCCCACCACCCAATCTCAAACAAAGTTAAAACCCTTTGAACCAATCATAACTAGCCTAAAATCTTCTAATAAAAAAAAATCTAAATCATATAGAGAGAGCCATAGGCTGGCTAGAGCCTAAGCTTGAAAGTGGTTTGTAGTTACCTCGGTGATTTCTTTCTTTAACCTTGAGAAAATACTTAGTGCTAACAAGCCACACGATTTCAATAAATATTTTTCTTGTGTTTTGCACTTTGCTTTTGTTGTTTGATTTTTGCACCTATATGCATTTGTTTGATAAAATTCGTGTTTCCACTGTATATCCATAATTCATGTGTTTTTTACAAGGCATGATATTGCTCACGTCCTAGATCCTGGATACATCCAATTCTTTGGATTTCTTCAATTTGATTTATTTCTATTTATCATTTAATTTTCAATAAACTTATTTTATTTAGTTCCTTTGTAAATAACATACCTAGAATTTTGCCAGAATTGTTTGCACATGAGAATTTACGCATGAATTCTTGAACTCCTGGAATATTTTAATTTGAAAATAAAGCATCTGGCTTCTGATTCCAGAGGAAACACTATATGTGAAAATCACCCCATACTTTTGGATATCTAAATCATCTAGAGTTATTCACTAAAATGATAGTTAGTTCAACATTTATTTCATACATGGTGGACAATAATGTTTTCCCTTAGGTGCTACATTTCTTTTTACTTAGCGAATTTTATAATGTTTTCTACATATCTTGCACAAAACACATTCAAGCCCCCGCACATTTAAAGCATTTTTGGCATTTGGAGCTCAAGCTATGTTTTTCTATAGTACAATTGCTCAATTCACAAAATTACTAATTGTTTGTAGGATATCAACTTTTCTAGTTAGTTTGTTGTCTATTTTTGCCTTTAGATTTGTCTTTGCTATCAATTTACAGATTTCCAAGTAACAAATTCTCTTGTGTTTTTATAGAAGAAGAATGAGACGAAAGTTACCAAGATAATTGTAGAGAATATCAAGATAAAGATGAAAGGAACCTAAGTAGAATTGTCATATGATAAAAACCAAAAGTCATAATTATTTTCCAATACAACATTCAAAACTCAAGATACAAGTACATTGTCCTGGGAAGAAATGTATGATTTCTTTGAGAAACGTGAATGGAAAAACCTATAAGAAGGTTTAGAGGAGGATTCTTCTTCAAATTTAGAAAGTTATGAAGTAATTAAGAAGACTAAACTACAAATTTCTACTAAACCAATAATGTTTCCTTATTATGATATGGATTTATGGTGAACCTAATACAGAGCATTATAAACTAGAATGGGTTCCTTAATCCATAGAATTATCAAAAGTTCTAAAAGGTTCAACTAGGAATATATTTTGTCGCGGAATTTATCCAATTCCATTAGACTTTCACAATCCACTCCGCTATGGTTTGGGCAAGGGTTTTTCATGTCTACATTTTTTATGGATATAGCGATAGCCTCAGCCCCTTCTCCATTAATGGAGTGGAATTACTCACTTCGTCAACAACTTGTTCAAAAATTCTATTTTTTACTATGGGAAATTCAATATAAAAACCACTTCTATAACATATATAAAAATGCTATTCTTTATTTCTATTAATTTCATTTTGTAAAATCTACATTGAGGGTTAGCGAAGAAATCAATTATGGATTTCAATATGTTGGAGAATGGTTTGTTAAGAGAAGTTTTCCTATTTTAGGATTTTTGGATGTAAATTGGCCCTCATGTTCTTCAAAGGTTTATTCTAGAAAGGCTTGCAGTAAGGGAAATAGCTAGCCATATAGGTGTACATGGAATTATTAAGTTTTTACATAAGAATTTAAAGAAGTTGTGGCCCACTTTTCCTATCAAAATTGGCTAGTTGATCATCAAAGGTAGAGGACATGCTATAATAGAAGAAAATGGCTTAGAAGAATTATGGTTGCATTCTCTTCCACTTTACAAATATGATCCTCAAAGCATTGTCAATGCTCATTTGAAATTGTTTAATGATTTAAAGAATTATGTTCATCAATAACCACCATTTGATTTGTTTTTAGAAATAATGACTCCTTTGGTCAAGTTATTTCTAGAGTATGTTTTATGAGCATGGAAGATAAGAAAAAATTACAAGATTATAGTGGAAGACCTATATTTATTATCTTCAATAAAGGAGCATGATGTTTGGTGTATCTTTAGTAAAATTATAAATGGAAGAAGGGATGAATTTTTCTTTTGTAGATGGTATAAACGAATTTGAACCACATGAATCACAAATGAAGCAATCTATTCAAGAGGAAAATGTTCAAGAAAATGATCATTCAATTTTTTTCCAATCAGAGCATCATACATAGCAACATCATTTTGAGGCAAATAAACAAGGAAAAAATAAATCTGAGGAGAAAAAGCAATCAAAGTTTTCAAAGAAAATAAAGACAAAGTTGAACCTTCCATTCAAAAGGAAGAATTACAGATACTAGGTATCATTTTAAAATAAAGTTGATAATAGATGTCGAGTCACCTAAACATATACAATAGTCTAATGATCAAATGAAAATTAATCAAACTAAGATAGAGTAGGGTAAAGAAACTCAGTCAATTCCAATAGGAGAGTCTTTCCAAGAAATTGTAAAATTCCCAGTTTCTTCCATTCAAGAAACTGAGGTAATCTCACTTGAAGTAATTATGACTTCTATAGCATCACAAATTCCAAAATTTTCTCAAACAAAGACAATTTAGGAATGGTTGCAAATTATTGTTTCATTTATCAAATAATATAGATGATTTCTCTAGGAGTCTCTATGACTTCTTTAACAACTAATGTTCCAATTTTCTATTCCTTCTTCAAACCCGTTAGTGAATCAGAGCCAATAGAGGAGACAATAGTGCCTCTTAGTGATTACTTTTACATTTCTCAATTACTAAAGCCCATCTTACACACAATAGTTTGTATAATTTTGTTAATATATTATTTTAAATAACCTTTTATGTCATATATTTTCCGTTTATAAATTGATTTTAATAATTTCTTTAGGAAAGAGTAGCATAAGAAATCATTCCTTTGTTCCAGAGATTATTTCCATCCCAAACTAAGAGGGGTATAATTGGAACCTTAATCAAGTGATAACTCCCTTATTGCAGTAGGTATTTTTCCTCCTGTCAACAAATTCTCACTATATGGAGGGCCAAAATATGTATGGCTAGTAAATATTCAGTGATTAATATCCCACACATATCAAATGATTCTAGTACCCCTTCCATATATGTTCACCAAGGTGAACTGAAAACTACATTTTCCACAATAGCATGTGTCTTTGAATTGTCTTCAACTATACAATATCCTATCACATTTGAAAGATCCACTTCTCAAGCTATTTCTACACCCATTCACCCTCAATTGCATATTTTAAGAGCTTTCACTCATTATCAAGGTAAACATTTGGGTTTATCCACAATTCTATTTACTTTATCTAGTAAAAAAAGGGGGCTTAAAAAGGAAACAATGACTTAATTTGATTCTTCATCTCAATTATATCTAGAACCAAAATTAGAATTTTCATTTGTTCCAAATTGTTGTTCCTTTTCAATATATTGATAGGGACTCTGAGGTAGTTTCTACTTAACTAGTGCCACCAGGAAATATTGTTGTTCAACTACTTATGTTGAAACATATACATATTCTTCCACTCAAATCACCAACCTGTAATTTCACCATTACCACCTCCTCAAACTCCTATCATCACCATGGCACAACAACCCTAGTTATCTACATGTGTTGTTAATGTTTCAAGAGATCAACATGATCTGCATAAACATCGTGAAATATTTATACCTAAATTTAATCTTGAAGGTCCAATATCCCCATAAGAAGACATAAATAAATTCATGATTTATATAAAGCTTAGGGGAGCTCAACATGAGGACATTGGTTGTAGGCTTTTCCCTTATATTTTTTAGGGAAAACCATCCACTTGGTACTTTTATTTACTCGATGGTTCTACTACTAGATAAGATATTTTTCAAACCAAATTTCTTAAATTTTTTGTTGAAGAAAAATAATCAACATCTTTGGTAATCGAACATTCATGTATCAAGATGAATCTAAATGAACAAATCAAATATTTCAATCAAATTTTTTATATATGTTGAACAAAATTACTATTGATTCTAGACTTTTTGATAGTGCGCAAATTGAAATTTATACTATTTCTCTACCTCTGTCAATTGCTATTATTGTAATCACATAAAATAAAGCTACATTATTAGGAAATTTTTATGAGTCTTTGAATGTTGAAAAACAATTTTTAAGCATAGCCTCAAAAGTAATAGTTCAAGCGAAAAACTAATAACTATATTGAAAAGACCAACAACTTCTAAAAATGTTGATGAAAAGAATAAAAAAGAGGTTGTATATTTAGAAAGCCTTCAAAATATTTGTTGTAGCCTTGAATATAGTTCATGGTGGTGGGGCAACTAGTGGTTGGGACATCTAAAAGACTCATGGAAACTTTAAAATATGGGGCCAAAGAAATAGGCCATGGGACCTTGCAATGAATCTTCTAATTGTGAAGCCTATACTTAAAATGAGATTGTCCAAGATAGATGAGGGTTACATGGCTTTAATTAAAGGTGGAAGAAAGAAGGATGAATATGAACATATTTTAATAACTCAGACAATTAAGAATCTAAGTGTAAACCTTACATAAAGAATGATGGAAAAGGCCCAAAATATGGACGAATTTCTAGCATGGTGGAGTGCACATTAAGACTCTTTAAATCTGAAATGTGAGTACCATTCAAGATAAATTCACAATCATAACATAAAAATATTCACGGCTTCATTACACTCATGCTAGCAGAAGAAAACATTAATAAAATAATGACAACACAACAAAGAAAACATTTTCACAATACCCCCAAGAAATAGAATCAAAACTAGTTTGTATTATTCAATTTCAGAGATATTTCTACATTAAATTGTCTCCATGTTTTTTGAGACTTTGAACCCCTCCAAAATATAATTCTCAAACCTTTATTTCTCCCCTTATGCTCATTAGCTAATTGTCTAATCAGTTGTAAACTAACTCTTTAAACAATTATAAAATTGTTTCATAGCTTATGATAAAGATTAC
>APFE030639160.1:176173-188084 GCA_000404065.3 Pinus taeda | reverse complement strand
AATCTTTGGGGCCTCCCTCGTTCATGGCCATCCTAGTATAAAGAATGCTAGACATTTATTGCTAAGAATGGAAATGTCCATGGTTCACTTTGTAGATAGCAATAGTGACCTCAGAAATTCACTTATCAGGTACTCAATATGATTCCAACTTGCAAGATATACGATCCTCATTCAATTTTAGGGTACCAAAGCAGTTATATATGATCATATTAGTGCACTGGATACAAAATAATTTTAGAGTTTGAATTTAAAGAAAGTAATCTAGTGTTGGTTTTTTAAGGAATGCCCCTTGCTTCCTCAGAGGATGCTTCAAAGACAATAAAATTCTTATTAAGGTTTTCATCTCACTCAAATATTGCAACAACATTGCCACATCTATAACAATAATTTGAGCTAACCAAACATCTATAACTTACAGGACTCTTGCATATCCTTCTCTTGCGTTATTCATCAATCAATATATTGAATAAGAACCACTTTTGACTATTTGTTGTTACACAAAATTTGTTTTCTACGACACTTCTTATTGGCAATGGGATTTTAATATCACACAATATGCGAAAAACTTTATATGTTAACTTTTTTTCAGTCATTTATGGCAATGTCTCACTAATGAATCAAAACTTTTCCATTTTATATCACTCTGGTTGGTTGCCACTTGTGCCTTTAATTATGAAATCAATCTACCACTAAAATTAGTATTCATAATAGTCTAGAACTGGAAGGAGGTAATGCGAGTGGAATAACACTAGTACAACCCTTTGTTTAAGATTATTTTGCATAAAAAATGGCGCTTGCTCTCGTTAGGTTTTCGGGCCCCTTCCCTCTGTAGTTCGGCCCCTTCGCCTGGGCTCTTACCATTGCAAGAGACTGTGGCGCCCAGAGGTTTCTGGGCTCTAAGACTTCTCAAGCAAAGACCCTTTTGGATTTATGGCATATTTTTCTGAAGGTCCCTCACGAAACAGGGGAGCACATTCTTACAGCTGCTTCTTGCTTGTTGAACAAACTAAAGACGGTGATAGGCATACTTTCTGTTGCACAAAGATCTGAACCCATTGATGCAGAAGTTTTTTTCTGTTGTTGTGGGCGAAGAGAAATGGAGAAGTCGCTGCCGCGGGGGTAACCCTCTCTCTAGGGAAAATAGATAAACAAGGAAGGGGCGAGAGATTCGGATCGTGGTTTAAATATTTGGATATGCCCCTGTATACCTCCGAACAGATGTGGGAGCATGTTTACACGTCTGCGAAGGAACCAAAGCCTTGGTCCATCGCCTTCAAAGATGCCTTTCGTCCAGCTGACAGGGTTCCCCTATTTCGCATAGGACCTGTGGGTTTTTCACATGTGCAAAGGAAAGAAGCCTCCAAAAACTACTTTCAGATCCAAATTTCTCAACCTACAGGTAGAACCATCCTGCAATGGGTCAATTCTTCAGATTTGGTGTTGGATCTCAAACTAGATCTAGATCGGCGGATTGGGATCCCTTCAGGCCTTTAGAGACTTCTCTTTCAAGGTAAACAACTTGAAGACCTTCTTCCCCTCTCTTCTTACAACATTACCAGAAATAGCTCTTTGGTGTTATCCCTTCGTTTGAGAGGAGAGGCAGTGGGACAATCTTCCTCTGCTCCTCCTTTCTCTTACAAATATGCAGTACACTCTGAGAACCCCAAACCCCCGGAAGGCCCTAAGCTTAAGCCTTTTTTGGTTTACAAGATAGAGGAAGTTCCCTCTATTGAAATCACCCATGAAGGTCTTGCCAACCAACTTCAAGAATTTGCAGAAAAAGCCATCATTTTCAGATTTAACGGACTGTGGCTGCGTTCTCAGGATCTCTATGCATGGATCCATGCAAATTGGACTCATCATTGTAAGATCAGTTTCTGTTCAAAAGGATACTTCATTGTTCTATTTGATAACAGTAAGTATTATGAGAAGGCTTTAGAAGAAGGCCCTTGGTTCATGGGAACTGCAGGGCTCTTCCTGACTCCTTGGTTCCCAGCTTTTGATCCAGCAACTGCAGTCATTACTAGGACACCTGTATGGATCACGCTTCCAAACTTACCTGCCCACTTATGGCATATTGCAGTATACAAAGCTATCGGCAACACCTTGGACAATTTCATTATGGGAGACTTATGGCGGGAAAATAAAGGTCTCTACACATATGCCAGAATATGTGTGGAGTTAGATTTGAGCAAAGGACTTCAAGACCAAATCAATCTCAAGGTAAACGACTTCGTCTGGACCCAGACACTAGATTACGAAAATATTCCATTTCGTTGCCGCCATTGCCACCAATCAGGGCATTTGCAGAACACCTGCCCATCTCTCCAAGCGAAAATGAAAACAGATAACCTCTCCAAGCCCAAGTCCAAACGATGGGCTCCTTGCTCTCCTCCTCCAGTCGTGGACTCTGAATCCTCTAGCTCTGAAGATGAAGGTAGCGTTGCAGATTCGGATCAAGCCCCTCATTCTGTGGTCCCCTCCACTGATGGTCCAGCACATATCTCCGATTCAACCACAGCCCATAAACGCGTCCATTTGACAACCTCCTCTAATTTAGAAAAGGAGGGCCCCACGATGGAGATCCCCAATCTTCAAGTTGTTATTACTCATTTACCCCAGGAGGGTTGGGTCGAAGTTAAGAAAAGGAAAGGGAAAAAGCTTCATGTTGAGGCTTCTACCCATTTTGGGTAGAAGTCAGTCCTTTTGCTTTCAGCCTTATGTTGTAGCTTCTTACTTGTTTCACTCCTTCTCCGGAATCGAGGTTGATAGTCCTATGATTTCCGGTTGCTAGTTTTTTGTCTCTCTTGTTTGTATCTTCTTGTACCATATTTTTGATTAATAGAATTAGTCCATTACAGAGAAGAAAAAAAAGATTATATTTTGCATGGCCACCCCTTTAGCTCACATCAACCACCCTCTTCCTCAATATAACGAAGCCAAGAATATAAGTTTTAATATACAACTTTGTCTCTTGCCAACATATGGTATTATCTATATCCATAATGGTGTTATACTAATTGGACGAATAAAAAGCCGACGAAGGAGCCAACTTGTATTGATATGGCAGAGAAATAATCTGATACCTTGAAAATGAGCACACCATTTATAAGGGTTCATTTAAAGTAGGCAGTGAAGCCAGATTCATTCATAGCCCATATCTGATGGAAATCTATGGAACTTATCCAATTTGTTAAGATAGATAGCACTATTACAATTACGTTTTTGGGTATGCAGGTATGTTATGTGATCCTTTTCTTTCCATAGGGGCAAGGTGCAATGGAAAAATGTCATGGCTCTAGACTTTAGTTCCTGTATCAAAAAATCACTAATGCTAGGGTTTCCTAGCTTCGCGATGAGTCGGTTACTTGTTTTTGGTGTTATACCTAATATACATAGTTTCTTTGGAATACCAATATCCCACATTCATAATACAATGTGCTTTTTTGGTGTGTATATACATCCATTCCCCACCTTATTTTGACCCGTCATGCAAGTTCTTATGGGATCTTCCTCTCAGTGTTTGTATGGGTACTGCCCTTGGTGACTGTCGATTAGTGAAATCAGTGATTGCGTTTTGGATGGTAAATTCGACTTGTAGATTAGGCCTCGATATATATATATATATATATATATATTAATATAATATATATATATATATGTTAAATGAAGAGAACTTCAGGTCAAAAGTACAAAATTGCTTATTAAATTTCGCTCTAAAATTTAAAACCTTTTTTATTTTATTTTTTCTAACAAAAATTATAAAAATATGACATCTGATATCAATGGGTTCCCATAAAAATGTTTCCCCTCTCTAACATTTTAAATGTGCAAAATGGAGCTACAACATATTGGCTCCAACTAGGGCCAAAGCTTTTCCTGGAAAATGCTGAGGACTTTAGGCGAGTAACCTTGTTGGGCATGGAGTAAAAAATTCCTTGAACCCTATAACTATGAAACTAGAAATCTCCCTGAAACTTATTTTGTGAACCTGAACCTTTTGTTCTTCCTTTTATGAGCTAAAACAAAACTTATGTAAATTGAAAATAAAATGCCCAAGTTGAGCTTATTTAATATATATGTATAGGTTCCTACATATATACATACGATTGACCTCAGTCATGTGTAATACACCTTCCAATGCTACCATTCCAGAACTTGAGTGTTGGACCTTATGTCATCTCCTTGAAATTCTAAAAATAAAAATAGGCATGTAACATATGAATTCTTTAGATACAAGTTTAATACATACCCAAAAAATGATATTGGATGCCTAGCAAATAAAACTATCATATAGTAAGCTATTGGGTCATAAAATAGTAAAATACATAAGAGAAAAAATTAGCTGCTTGATTTTCTTGAACAATGTCATGACATAAAACTTTTCACATAGGGAAACAATGGTCAGGTCTTGGCTCGTCAACTTTGGGCTCTTCTTGAAAGGATTGTTGTTGGTCATCTTATTCGTATTTTCCAGCAAGCAAATTCTTTTGAGAATTTGCAACAAACTCCTCCTCCTCTAAATCATATGATTCATAAATTGGATTGTCTTTTGTTAACCCCAACACTTCATATGAAGCATAAGAATACAAAACATGGGCACTAACAAAATATACAAGATAAGACCTGTGAGGGTTGGTTTGCATCTGAATTATTTCTTCTTTTCATGGAGTAAACTTGTCAAAAGAGAATGTGGGGGTTTCCATCTTAAAAACCCAAAAAAAGAATACCCAAAGTAAAGAAAGCAAGTGAGGATACACAACCAAAATTTGATTCTTGTCACCCTTAAGAATCGATTCATAAATTTTCCAAATGAAACCCGGGGAAGATATCTCAATTCCACTACATGGAAATGGAGTGGATTTGATGTTGTAGCCCAAGAGAAAGTTCTTGTTTGTGGGGGAAACAGTGCCTTGGACATCTAAATCACTGATGGAAACCTTAAAATATGTGGCTAGAGAAATAGGCTATGAGATCTTGTAATCAATCTTCTAATTCAAAAACATATATTTAAAAATAGGTTGACCTAGATAGATGAGGGTTGCAGGGATTTAATTAAATTTGGAAAGAAGAAGGATGAAGATGAACATTGTCTAGTAACTAGGGAAATTAACAATCTGAGTGTTAACCCTGTAGGAAGAATGATGAAAAAGGCCGGAGATATGGAGGAATTTCGATATTATAGAGCACACATTAAGACTCTTTAAATTTGAAACATGAGTTCCATTCAAAATAAATTCACAATCATAACTTAAAAATATCCACAACTTCATTGCTCTCATGCTAATAGAAGAAAACATTAATGAGAACACAACAAATAAAATTATTTTTTCAATACCTAAAAAACTGGTGTAAAAGCTGGTTTGTATTCTTCAATTTATGAGAGATTTCTTCATTACATTGTATCCATTCCTTTTAGACTTTGAACCCATTTTATTTCTGCTCCCTAAGCTTATTGGCTAATTGCCTAATCAGTTGTAAAAACTAACTCTTTAAAAGGTTATAAAATTATTTCTTAGTTCATGATAAAGGTTACAAAATTTAATAAAATTAATATCATATACATAATATATGATAAGGCGGCATAGCTAGTGGTCCGTGCTGCTTAGTTTAATTAATGAATTTTGATAGTGAAATTTTGTTTGTGATATATTGTACTACATGCATACACTATTTAATTTAATTAATAAATTTTGATTACTGAAATTTTGTTTGTGGTATATTGTACTACATACAAACACTTTGATGAGATTGCTTATTGGAAAAAATGACTAATGTTTTTTTGAGGCTTAGCTTAATTAATGAATTTTGACTAATAAAATTTTGTTTGTAATATATTATACTAAAAGACTGTATGTTTTTTTTAAAGTGTGACAATGAATTAAAAAGGTGAAAAATGGAGACGGGATTAAGCCTTTTGTGTTTTTATGTACATGATCAGGAAAGCTACACACTCCACAAAAGCTACACAAAAAGGTCATCAAAGATTGATTGGATGTTGGAGCAATCGCTGCTATTATTTAAAGAGATTTCCCCGACACAAAACCTATGGATCAGTCAATATTTGCATTACTAATTTCATCCCATGTGTCTTTGCTCATTCCTCTTGATATGGTATGCTTATTTGTGGTTTGTGCTTTTTAATTATACATGCTCATATTATCCCATTTGATTATTTCAAATTTCCATTAAAATTGATTTAGGTGTTTCTTACCAAATTTATTTGAATATCAAATCATCTATAAATTGGTATTCAAATTTGCTAAAGTGCCTGGGGTTTCATTTTAATCACTAAAATCTGATTTCATTTCATAAAAAGTAAGGGTTAAATGCATCATACTTTATAGAATTCATTTGACTAGTTAAATGAAATATATAAATATTGAAATTCACCTCAGTGTTATGAATCGTTACTACTTTGTTTTTATGGTTTTCAAGAAATATAAAATTCAAGAAAACAATAAGATAAAAGTGAGTAAAATGCTTCATCAATACCATTTTTTACAATTTCTGAGAATTAAAAATTATAAATTTCAAGAAAGCTGCCAGAACAAGGTAAAAACCTGAGAAATGGTTTTTCTAAGGTTTTGTACCATCACTCTTATCAGAAGAACAATATGCCATTCATTGTTTAAATTTGCCTGTTACAACAAATATAAACTAAAATTCAGAAAAGAGCAAATATCAACTAAAATTCAGAAAAGATGTTTGATGTCTGTATTTTGTTATTACACTGCATTTCAAAGAAGCGATGGCGGCAAGCGATCCCTGAATATCTGTGGCATTTCCGTTTGTTCATATATTTTGGAGGTGGAATGAAGAAGTCTTATCAAATTCGAAAATTATTTTTAATTTGCCAACGAGATGAAAGTATCATTCACAAGTTGAAGTTGATTTGTTTTTATTTTGACTGTGTCCTTTTTATTTTTCACTCGTACTGCAAAAGGTGGCAGCGACATCATTATCCAATAATACCTGAACTCCATTTTACAATTTGTGCGGCTATTGTTTACTTGGCTTTCGACCCAAAACTCACTGTGTATGTCAGCAAACCACTGGCGGTTGAGAAAACCATAAACCATCTTTAGGGCCTCCCTTGGTAGTTTTTGGAATTTGGTAAGGACACTGGGATGAATGCTATCCCTCGATTTGGAGATGAGTAGTTTTGGGGAAAATCTCTCCTTGACACCCCACTATTTGTTAAACTACGTTGGTCAATAAATTGTCGAGCATCGTTGGATATGGGCATGAATGTTGTCGACCGTGGATTGTTTCTGCACCAAGGAGAGTTTCCTCTAGAATAGGATCGACTGCTTTAAAAAATGGTCATGAAACATATTATCCACTCTAATAATATTTATTCCTATCTTTGCTCAAAGACTTTTAAAATAGTCTTCCAGTGCTCCAAATTATACCTCCGCTTTCAGTTTTGTATAAAAGTGATATTATTTATTAGCAATGAGATCAAATACTTGTAGCCCCAAAAGGATTTTATTCAAAATTCAATATAACAAATATTTATGTCAATAAATTGGCTTATTGACTCTAGAAAATGACGTTTCCAAAAATTACAAATATTCTCCATACAATCAAGTAAACACTAAATACAAACTCCAAAGGGAGTAACTAGAGATTGAATGCAACAATCTTTCTATTGCACCAAAATCTTCAACTTGCAGAAAGTGCGTTTGCAGTGCTTGTAGCATTTGTGCCTTGTCAAGGAACATAAAGTCAAAGTATTATATAAAGATCAAAGTCTCAACAGAACCAAAAACCTTTGTATTATTAAGTTATCACATACTAGAATAAGCTTGTAACCAAAATTCTAGTTGAAGTTGGTGATGGGATTTGTTTTTTTATTAATTGTATCTTCCTACACTATGGTCTATGAGTGACTAGTGAGACTCTTTGCAAATCTATTCCAAACACCAAAAGCCAAAATTAGTGATAGAAACCCTCTCAATAATCTATTCATTACTTGTTCATGACCATCTTAGTATAAAGAATACTAGGGTAAGAGTGGAAATGTCCATAGTTCAATTTGTAAATAGCCATAGTGACCTCAGAAATTCACCTGCCAGGTACTCATTATGATGCCAACTTGCAAGATATATAGTTTAATTTCAATGTCAGGGTACCAAAGCAGTTATGTATGATTATATTAGTGAACTAAATGCAAAACAATTTCAGAGTTTGAATATAAAGAAAGTAATTTGGTGCTGGTTTTTTTAAGGAATGCCCCTGGATTCCTGAGAGGCTACTGCAAAGACAGTAAACTTCTTATTAACTTTTTGATCTAACTCCAATATTGCAACAACATTGTCACATCTGTAACAATAATTTGGAGTTGACCAAACTGTCACTATCTGATTATTGAACATCCATTTATATCGCTCCCAAGACCAATTGGTGAGCGCGCCAAGTGAAATCAATCTTATTGTTATGATTGAATGGAGAGGAAGCATTTCCTCCAAAGAGAAATCCAGAGCGTCTTGGACTTAGACCCCAACGGTCAACACTGTCATCTGGATCTAACCAAATAAGGTCACCCATAGCACTATCATGAGGAACTTCTTGCTTTCTATCAATTGTTCTAATATGCTCTAAATTTGATATCGTAGGAGAACGACCGCCATGCATACTAAATATACAGTTCTCAATAAGTGCAGATAAAATCAAGTAGTCAAATATATCTATGCTGTACTGCCATACATTTATTGATCCATACCTCCAAAGGCATTCATAATAGAATATGTATACCTGTATAATTTTTTGGCTCTCATTATTTCCTCTAATAAGTGTGATTTGATCAGGGTATTGAACCTTCAACGCAAGAAGCAGTAAGAAAATATCCACAAAGTAAAAGCCTCTGTCAACGAATTCACCTAAAAATAAATAATTGGTCTTTCTCCCCCACTTTAAACAACTCTTTCATATCATAAAATTACCAATGGATGTCTCCACAAATAGTCACGAGAGCATCAACTCTTTGGAAACAATCTTTCAATATGACAGAATATGCAATGACCTTTAGATTGTTGAAATAATAATTTCAATTGCAGAATTATTTTTTTCCTTGGGATGCTATCATATCGCAAATCACATTTCCTTATCCTTGCCTTAATTGTGTTTTCCTTGTTTTTGGCGATGCGATCTTATCGCAGATCGCAAATCGCTTGCATGCTTGGATCCTCTGTTCCGTTCACTTGATTTCTCTGTTCCGTTCACTTGATTTCTCTGATTGCGATGGTGCAATGCGATCCGATCGCAAATCGCAAATCGCACCAATATAATAGTGTTCCATTTTTTCCTCCCAGCAGATTGTGTTTCTGCCATGTGATCCAATTGAAGTCAATGGTTGAAGTACAGGCCTGCATCAAATGAATTTGACGTGAAGTAAAAGTTTCTTTACCGCCAGTTTTGTCAGTAAAACAGTAAATGCAATTTACTGTGGGTTGGTAAGTTTTGGTGAAGTTTTTAATTTTACCATTTTCTATGAGCAGGAGTATGGCCACAAGTAAAGGTTGGTAAAAGCATTTAATTTTATTGTTTCACGGCAGTATGGCAAGTAAGACCATATATATTCATGTGTTTGTTTTTTTTGTAAATGGGGAGAGAGTGAAAAAATAAAAACTCGCCGCAGCGAATGTAAGAAGAATTCACACAGCAGTGTGAAGTTTGGCAAAGTGAAACAGAGCAATTATTTTTAATTGCTTGTGAAGCAACCTTGGAGAATCCCTCTATTGGAGGATGAATCTTTTGTAACAGCAGTTGTTTTGTTAATGAATACGAGTTTTATGTGTGTTGTTGAAACATTGTCTTCAGCAAACAAATTTTAGTTTCCGCTGGGATTAAAGATCCTGTGTTGAAAAGCAGAGTATCATTCTCTGTGTTGTGTTTGTTTTGTTTTGTTTTTAGAATTTTACCAGAAAAATTCCCAACAGTGGTATCAGAGCTTGTTCAGGCTCTTTGAAGGTGTCAAAGAAGCTGAAGGAAGGAGTTTTGTGGCAACAACAAATTCTCCAGCAAAGTGAAGTCTCAGGCAAAAGGATCCAGGTATTTCTCAAGTTAATTTTTGTGTTGCTATTGAAGAAACAGTCAGTTATTTTCAAAAAAAAAACACAGTCAAGGATTTAGAAGCATAGTTAAAGAGTGCTAGAATGGCCAGCACCGGCACGAGCATGGGTATTTTTAACCCTCAATTCCCACAGTTCAATGGGAAGAACTATGACTATTGGGAAATAACCATGAGAGCCATGTTTTCCTGTCAAGATTTATGGGAATTAGTTCAAGATGGTTTTGAAGAACAGCAGATGAAAATGAGTTTAATAGATTAACTCAAGTAGAGAAAGATCTATTAAAGAGCAATAGGAAAAAGGATTCAAAAGCCCTTGTATTTTTGTATCAAGCAGTGGACCAGAGTGTGTTTCCAAGGATAGCAGCAGCTAAGACATCCAAAGAAGCATGGCAAACTCTCAAGACAGCCTATCAAAGCATGGAGAAAGTGAAGACAGCAAAACTACAGTTGCTGAGGAGAGATTTTGAAAATCTTTGCATGAAGGAGTCAGATAACATTGACTCATTCTTCATACATGATTGGTTTGGTCACACAAATGAGGACTCATGGAGAAGTTCTTGAAGAAAGGAGGATTGTGAAGAAACTATTGAGGGTCCTACCCTCAAAATTTGATGTGATTGTCACCACTATAGAAGAGACAAGGGATCTCTCAAACTTTTCAGTTGATGAACTTCATGTATCACTGATAAGTCATGAGCAGAGGTTGAGTAGAAATGAAAACTCATTTCTAGAGCAAGCCTTCAAGACCTAGATGTCTTTTGGAAGAGGAAGAGGTCAAGGCAGAGGAAACAAAAGAGGAAGAGGCAGAAGCCAAAACAGAGGTGGAAGGAACAGCCCAGCAAATGCTCAAGGAAGAGGCAACAATCCAAATCAGAACCAAGGCCAAGGCAGCAGCCAACAAAATGGACATCATCATGCTCAAGGACAAAGGTATGAAAAATCCAATGTCCAATGTTATTACTGTAAAAAATATGGGCATTATGCCAATGAATGTAAGAAGAAGCAGCATGATATGAGTAATAGTTCTAGTGCAAATATCACTAGAGAAAATATCACCCAAAACAATGTTTTGTTAGCTTGTAATATGGATGAAACAAATAGTGAAGATATATGGTTTTTAGACTCAGGCTGCAGCAACCATATGACAGGAAACATAGCCTTGTTTTCTGCTTTAGATCAAAGTGTGAAGTCACAAGTCACACTTGGGACTGATAGTAAAATTTTTGTTATGGGTAAAGGAGAAGTTAAAATATTTACAAAGAAAGGTGAAAAGAAAACCATAGCAGATGTCTATTATGTTCCTGGAATGAGGTGTAACCTCTTGAGTATTGGACAACTCGTCCATAAGGGGTACAATGTTTTCTTTAAGAATGATGTATGCACCATCATGGATATAGCAGCCAGTAAAAGATGTATTGTTGAAGTGAAGATGACGAGGAACAGGATGTTCCCTCTCAGAATAAGGGAAGATTTGAAAAACAAAGAAGTAATTGCAGCAGTTACCCAAGAGGCTTTCCAAAGCGTGCAAAAGGATGAAAATTGGTTGTGGCACTTGAGATTTGGACATCTCAACTTTGGAGGTCTTAATTTGTTGAGCAGAAAATGAATGGTAAGAGGATTACCATTGATAGAGAAACCGAACAGCCTTTGTGAAGGTTGCATCTTGGGGAAACAACACAGAGAAATTTTTCCATCAAGGAAAAACATAAGGGCAAAGGCACCCTTAGAGATTGTCCACTCAGATGTATGTGGACTGATGCAAACTCCATCACTAGCAGGCAGCCAATATTTTCTAACATTTATTGATGATTTTACAAGAAAAACTTGGGTTTA
>APFE030639160.1:150810-174418 GCA_000404065.3 Pinus taeda | reverse complement strand
ATCTCACAGGCAAAGTATGTAAATGAAGTGTTGGGCAGATTTAATATGCAAGAGTGCAAGGCAGCGATCACTCCCACGGTAATGGGATTAAAACTCAGCAAAGAGGACAACAGCAAGGATTTTGATCCTAGCTTATACAAGAGCATAGTTGGTAGCCTTATGTATTTAACTGCAACTAGGCCTGATATAATGTGTGTTGTTAGTTTAATTTCCAGATTCATGGAGAGGCCAAAGGAAGCACATTGGCAGGCAACAAAAAGAATTCTGAGGTATGTCAAAGGCACTAAAAGATTTGGCATTCTATATACTTTTTCAGTAAGTTCAGATTTAGTTGGATATACTGATAGCGATTGGGCTGGAAGTATAGATGATCGGAAAAGCACTTCCGGTTATGTCTTTCACATGGGTTCAGGAGCAATTTCATGGGCTTCTAAGAAACAACCCATTGTGGCGTTGTCCACAGCAGAGGTAGAATATGTGGCAGCTACAGCAACAGCATGTCAAGGAGTTTGGATGAGAAGAATGTTAAGGAGCTTAGGCCAAGAGCAGGCAAAAGCAACAATGGTTTTTTGTGACAATAGCTCAGCTATTACATTATCCAAGAATTCTGTGTTTCACAAACGAACGAAACACATTGATACAAGGTTCCATTACATCAGAGAATTGGTGAACAATGGAGAAATCGTTTTACAACATTGCAGCACTCAAGAATAGGTTGCGGACATTATGACCAAGCCTTTGGAACATAAAAGTTTTGAGTTTTTAAGGAAGCGTCTAGGTATGGTTAATAACCCACCAGTTGAAATTAAAGGGGAGTGTTGAAATATTAATTTCAACTGCAGAATTACTTTTTTTCTTGCGATGTGATCATATCACAAATCGCATTTCCTTATCCTTGCCTTAATTGTGTTTTCCTTGTTTTCTGCGATGTGATCTTATTGCAGATCGCAAATCGCTTGCATGCTTGGATCCTCCGTTCCGTTCACTTGATTTCTCCGATTGCGATGGTGCGATGCGATCTGATCGCAAATCGCAAATCGCACCAATATAATAGTGTTCCATTTTTTCCTCCCAGTAGATTGTGTTTCTGTGATGCGATCCAACTGAAGTCAACGGTTTAAGTACATGCCTGCAGCAAATGAATTTGACGTGAAGTAAAAGTTTCTTTACCGCCAGTTTTTTCAGTAAAACAGTAAATGCAATTTACTGTGTGTTGGTAAGTTTTGGTGAGGTTTTTAATTTTACCATTTTCTATGAGCAGGAGTATGGGCACAAGTAAAGGTTGGTAAAAGAATTTAATTTTATTGTTTTACGGCAGTATGGCAAGTAAGACCATATATATTCCTGTGTTTGTTTTTTTTGTAAATGGGGAGAGAGTGCAAAAGGAAAAACTCGCCGTAGCGAATGTAAGAAGAATTCACACAGCAGTGTGAAGATTTGCAAAGTGAAACAGAGCAATTATTTTTAATTGCTTCTGAAGCAGCCTTGGAGAATCCCTCTATTGGAGGATGAACCTTTAGTAACAGCAGTTGTTTTTCTAATGAATACGAGTTTTATGTGTGTTGTTGAAACACTGTCTGCAGCAAACAAATTTTAGTTTCTGCTGGGATTAAAGATCCTGTGTTGAAAAGCAGAGTATCATTCTCTGTGTTGTGTTTGTTTTGTTTTGTTTTTGGAATTTTACCAAAAAAATTCCCAACATAGATGTTAACCTTTGTTATTCATTTACGCTAAATCAAAATTTCCATTTTATATCATTGCGATGGGTTACCGGTTGATTATGAAACCAATGTGTCAATAAAAAGAGTATCCAGAATAGTCTAGAATAGAGGTAATGTGAGTTGAAGAACACTGCTACAACCCTTTGTTTAAGATTATGTTTTGCATAGTTGCCCCTCTAGTTCAAATCAACCCACCATTTACTTAATATAATGAAGCCAGGGGAATAAGTTTTAATATACAATTTTGTCGCTTGTCAGCATATGGTATTATTTATATCTATAATGGTGTTATACTAATTGGACGAAGTAAATGCCGATAAAAGAGCTAGCTTGTATTGATTTGGCAGAGCAATAATCCGATACTTCAAAAATGAGCACACTATTTAAAAGTGCACCTTCAAATCAAGCAGCTAATCCATATTCATTTATAACCCGTCTCTGATGGAAAGTGATGGATGTTATCTAATTTGTTAAGATAAACAAGGGCTGCAGGCAGCTTCAGTCATTGCGGAGTCTGAAATATTAAAGGACATTATGCTAACAACAAGTGCTTAAAAAAATAATAATAAGTTCTTTATGACGCTTTACAAGTTCCGAAGGCCTACCGGAGGAACATCTTTCCCTACATAACATAAATGCACTAGATTACAAGCATTGCAACTATACAATATTACCAGATATTGCAAGTTTTGCACCAATTAGGTTAAAAATTGTTACCAATCAATGAACAAAATTCAGACCAAACAGTTATGCTGTGAAATTTTTAAATGAATTTTTGGGCTTGTCTTTCCAGTGATCATTAAGGTGGTGGAATGATTAAGGTAGTGGAATGATTTGTACAGTACATTCAGGCACGCAACAATTGCTTCACAGATTTTGCAATTTATATTCATTTACTATATCTGAGCATGCTGTATGAATGAGCCTATTAACCTTTATTATTAGTAGGACCGGCAGGACCCGCTGAGCCGCAAGCAAATGGGTTTTCTTTAATGGAGTATATATATATATATATATATATAAATATATATATATATTATATAATATATATATATATATATATATATATATATATAATATATATTCCCATTATCACGATCAGCCAATATGAACAGACAAATTACTCCTGCATTTGCCTGAACACCTGTCGAGCACTTTGCCTTCCAATTACGACAAAACAAAGAATTTGTTTATCTCTGAAAAAGGGAGATCTAAATGCATGAGTGATCAATTATTCCACTTTCATGGTATGTGGCAACCAAACGTCTATCTTCTTCTAGAATGCAATAACATGAATAGCATGCTTGATACATTATTCCCGAACTAGGTTTTTTCTTTGCAGGGAAAAAATATTGTTTACAGGCCCTCATCCCTGAAAATCATTCGAAAGGATAAACGATGAAATTCTCGGTTAATTTACTTTTCTTAATTTGTGATAACGGTGAAATAGACTTGCCAATGTATTTGGTGGTGAAATCCATCTTTCTGTCGATACTCACCTCTCCACGCTCTTCAGTTTTTACTGCCTTTGACCAAATTCAAGTTCTCCATTAATAAAGTATTTTTCTTATACTCCCTATAGAACTACTTTACCTAGGTCTGTTTATTTTCAATATTATTATTTAGTGAGATTAATCGGGCATATTAAAATTGCAGTTCTTTCTACTTATACATAAGTGGTTTTGCAAGGAGCATTGCCATCACTAGGTAGTAGGTGCCATTTATTCTCTAAAAAATGACACTTCACTCATTTTGTTTTATCAGTTTATCCAAAATGACTACATAACCGTGACTTTGGAAAGAAAACCAATAGCTGGAATTGCTAATTAAAAGCTTTAAAACCCCACAATTATATACTAGGTGTACTGCAATGGGCAGGAAATCAACTTAGAAAAAAAATGTCAATATCAACTTGGAAAAAAATAATAATAATAAAGAGCATGACTGTAAACAGGAAATCAACTTGGAAAAAAAATGTCAAAATCAACTTGGGAAAAAATAATAATAATAAAGAGCATGAGTGTAAACAGGAAATCAACTTAGAAAATAATAATAATAATATAGAGCATGACTGTAAATTTTCTAGACTGTCAATGAATAATTGAAAACTTTGGCCTTTAGTATAAAAAGATAATATGCAAAATACAGAAATAGTTGCCATGCTAACAAAATGTTTCATAGAAATACTATATTTTCATCCGCTGCTTCTAGACCTTCATTGAATACTTTTGCCACTATGCCATACGTACAGTCTAAAAAGATGATATGCAAAGATTCTATTAACAATTAGAATAAGTGATGGGATGAGATTCTGGGGTGAACCAAAATCCCATTTTCCCAATAAAGCCTCTGGGTTATGGGCACACAAAGCCTTTCATCTTCTCAAGAAGCCGTGGCAGATTCTTGGGAAGCTCCAGACCCTCCTTCTCACAAACCAGATAGCCTCTCCTCATTATCGGTCCACGGTTATGGGCACACGAAGCCTTTCATATTTTCAAGAAGCCGTGGCAGATTCTTGGGAAGCTCCATACCCTCCTTCTCGCAAACCAGATAGCCTCTCCTCATTATCAGTCCACACATGCTTTCGCTGTGGATTCTTGCTCCACCACGACCAGCCAATCCTTAGCCACGCCATTGGCGCATCGACCTTTGGACCTTCGTCATCCCTTTCTAGTTCTAATTCAGACATGTCTCCCCCTTGTCATCCTCATCGAAGGAAGGCTTAGATTCCTCGGCAGCATCTTTCTTTGGCACAGAATTGTTCACAGCAGCTGGCTCCTCATCAGCATCGCGGCTGCTCGATCTCTTCCACCGGTCACCACTACCACATGGGCCCTCGGAACCATGTAACTGCTCTCCCTCACAGCTCAGATGAAACCTGGGAACATCCACCCTCTTGGAACCGCAACCCACCGAAAATTGCTAGATCTACGAACCCTCTCAGCCGAATGTAATCTCATGGGAGACAGCTTTGCAGAACCACTCCCATCTCAACTGCTCACCTTTGCTCTTGCATAAAATCTCTAATCCGCTGGATTGGAGTCACTGTGGCTGTTGTCACTTGCATGAGATGATTCTCTCTGGCCCTTTGATAAGAACACCATGGTTCCAGAAAATAAAACAAAACGCTGGAAAACAATTCAAGCAAAAACATACACAGACACAAGTTCACATAAAATGCATTTTTATTATGTATAAATTCAATTACAATTTAATGCATCTCAGCCTTAATCAGGAATTCTCCGGCAATTACATTTTTACTTTTCTCACACGCACAGGTTTTTTCTTGTCTTTTCCCCTGAGGAATTCTTCTTATCTTGTATTTTAAACTGAAATTTGTTCATTAACTGAATTCGGTTCATGGGTGGCCTGGTTTTCCATATGGTTATCCAAGTGTCTTTTTTATCTAATTTTTTTTCAGGTTCAAATGCTCCTGAATCAATAAGAAATTCCAGAAATAATTGCCGTATTGACCAATGTTTTCATAGAAGATACGTTGTTTTTATACTTCATCCAATACTTTTGCCTCTGGACCCATACAGTCTAAAAAGAAACATGATATGAGAAAATTCCAGAAAAAGTTCCCATAGTGAGACAGACAAGACGCTAACAAGCCCCTCTCCAATTTGGTGAGGAAACTTTTCATAGAAGATACAATTTTCATCCACTAAAATTCATTTTGACTCCTTTATTCGAGGTATGCAAGCTTTCCCGTTGTAGTGGCTGCAACTCCTTGCCACTCTCCCTAGTGCAACTTCTCCAATATCTGTGTATGTAGAAATGCCTTCCTATCCCTCAAAACTTCTAAAACCGACCCAACAATTGCCTTCCCACCTGCAAATAACAAGAGAAAAGACATGGAAAATAAGTTGAATGAAGTTTAATGTAGTGTATTCTGATTCCTTATTTGAAAAATATTGTACACACTTCAACCTACTCTATTGTTGTAAGGTATGGTGTTATTCTAAGTTGGTCCTTGGGCATTGTGGTCATACAAGGACCAACCATTCACGATTTGGGCCTAATGAATGAATGCGTGGTATGGAACCGACCTCAAAGTCCTAATTTTAGTAGGCATAAGCATAGGATCAAACAATTAGAGGCCAATCATTCACCTACGGGTAGCGCAGAAACTTTGATAAATTAATGAAGTACCAATGTTAGTGTTGAGGGGCTTTCATGAAAGTTTCCTAACCATATCTGCATAGATGATGAAATACAGATGTGGACTTATGTATTCATTTTGCACGTTTTTTTCTCAAGTAATTAGTTATCATTTTATATGTATTAAGAATTTTATGTCGACAGAACCTAAAAGTGAATTTCTTGGTCTTTTCTGGGCCAACCGGGTGTTTTCTGAGTCCTGTCTGAACTTCCACCCATTTCAATAGTTGGTTCTGAAAGGTTTTACAGTGTTGGACCTTTCTGGCCAGTATTAACGTCGGTCTTGTATTATGTTTATCGATTAATGGTGCTTTTGCTATGGCTTGATGATCTCTTAATCTAACGGAATGTTCTTTTGCTTATTCTAGATGCTCAAATTTGAACCAATTTTTTCTAGAGAAATTCAACAATTCTAATTTAATAATCTTATCGACCTCTCTTTGTACCTTTTGGGACAATTGCTAGTTTTAGTATATATGTTACATAACCCTGTGTAGTATCCTTTTTCTATTTATTCAATTAAATTATACTATGCCACGGAAATAATAATTGAAATTAGAAATTAGAAATATTAGTAAGAAATAAAAAATGGGTTGATTGGGTAGGCATGTGGTAGTGCATGCGGCCCACGTGTCTCTAACTCTTTTCTTTTTCTTTTCTTTTGCCAAGAAGTAATGCCACGGTAAGGATTGTTGAATGCGATTGGTTATTACTAAGATGGCACTAATCTAGCTAGTTAGGGAAAGACAATCGAATTTTCAAAAGAGGAAAATAAAGAAATAATCAAAGAGAGTATCGCTCCTCGGAAGCATTGCAACATATTCGTTCGCAAATTTTTGTTCCTGACATCTACACCAAATAAGTAAGTGTTTTTTCTTTTTCCTCAAATTTAATTTCAATAAAGTTCAAGCCAATCTAGACGAAAAGGGGTCGTTGACAAATGAATTTTCCAGAGGGTAGTGCAACTTAGTGTAACTCTATGATCGTCAGCAGCCCAACCTTGAAAATCGTATTGTACTATGTCTCAAAACTATAATATGCTATAAAATCCTTGCACGAAGAGGTTTGAGACCCTACATTGATAGGTTTCAGACGTGATACAGATTTCTTGTTTTCCTATTCCCAATTCACCATGTTTACATTTTTCTTGCACTAAAATTGAAATTGAATCCCATAACTATGTTTTCCTTCTTAATCTACTCCTTATAATGAAGCAAACTTCCCTAGAATTTTTCATTTGATGGGCATGATGCATCATAGGATTTGTTCATTACATGGAAGTTCATGAAACATACAACAATAAATGGTATATGATAATCTATGTCCAGTTTTGTGCTCTGCCCTAATTTTTTGCATGCCCTAGAAGCCACCTTGTTTCTAAAAATTAACAAACATAAAAATAAATAAAGCTATATCGTTGAGGCTAGAGAACATGCCTCTCGATTACGTCGCTTGTACCATCCCCACAGTAAATATAATGTGACAATGGTCATCAACTATTTGACTTCTTTGTGGATAAGATATATGTATGCTATTTATTATTTAGTAATTTTGCAGCAAGTGCAATAGTTTCGAGATAACAACTTCCCCTTAGAAGCTGATTTAAGGTCTTACCTAGTCAGGTGAAAGATTTGGTTGCAGGTAAATATGGGTGTAGTAAACATCACGTTCAAGTTAATTAACAATACCAATTGCAAGTCAAGTGATAAATATTGCAAGCCAAGTGAGAAAGACCAGCATGCAAGAAGGGAAACTAGACTTGAAAACGAGAAAGCTACATAGAATGCAAGCCATGTGAGAAAGACTGGCATGCAAGAAGGGAAACTAGACTTGAAAACTAGAAAACCACACTTAATGTAGGAAATAAGGAAGCAAGATTTAATAAGTTTAGAGTTAACTTCACGAAATTGACTGAGAAACTCGAGGCCAATCGTTGCACCTCCTTTGGTGGCTCTCAAATCCAAGTTCAAGCAACAATGTATATTTCTCCTTTGCTGGTTCTCAAAGCCAAAGTTTGAGCAACAATGTCTTCAGAGGCGAAGATTAGCTCATTGCTCTCAAAGCCAAAGTTTGAACAACAATGTCTTCAGAGGCGAAGATCAGCTCACTACTCTCAAAGCCAAAGTTTGAGCAACAATGTCTTCAGAGGCGAAGATCAGGTCACTGCTCTCTGGGGTATGCATCGCCTAAGAAAGACGTCATTTACAATACTGGAGCTTACATCTAAAGATCAGCTCAAGGCTCTCTCGGGTACGCACCGGCTAAGCAAGACATCATTTACAATACTGGAGCTTACAATACTAATGTTGCATGCATGCAGAAGGACATGTGGAAAGGTCCTTGGAAGGACATGTGGAAAGGGCCTTGGAAGGACATTAGCTGCAGTAACTTTGGATGTATGCTTTGCTCTAAGCGTTTGGATATAGAAAAAACTTTTGCACGAGAAAAATTTGGATAAGAGACTTTGCCACAAGCGGACTTTGGTTAAAATAAAATTAGGCCAACCTTCTTGCATTAGGGTATGTGAAATTTACAATAAGAGGTAGAATGTTTTCCCTTCAAATACTTTGGTTAAATTTTTGATGAATGAAATTTCGAACTTAACACTTTAGTTGAAATTGATAGAAACCAAAAAAAATTAGGTCAACCAATGAATTAATTGGTGGTCAACGATCGAATGATCGCTATAGTCTTGCTCTACTGAATGTAGGGACTAATAACACTATTACAATTACGTTTTTGTGTATGTAACCCTGACAAGTGATCTTTTTCTTTCCACAGGGGCAAGATGCAATGGATAAACGTTGTGGCTTTAGTCTTTGTTTCTTGTATCAAAGTCTTTCCATTAATTCTAGGGTTTCCTAGCCTCGTGATGAGCTGGTCTTGGTAGAGTTATTTTCGGTGTTATACCTGATATACATATTTTCTTTAGAATACCAAGATCACATATTCATTATACAATGTGTTTTGTTGGGGTGTATATACACCCATGTCGACGTTATATTTTGATGGGTACTACCCTTGGTGACAGTGGATTAGTGAACACGGTGCTTCATTTCTAAGATGTCAAAATTTACTTATGGACAGGTCCTTGAGCCCTCCAATATATATATTTTTAAATGAAAAGAACCTCTCTACTCATGAATTCCAAAAGTACAAAATTGCTTATAAAAGGTCCATTTGTTGCATATAAAACTTATTCTTCCTCAAGTAAAGTTGCATATGACAACATTAAGTATGACCTAGTAGAGGATATGAAAAAAGAAAACATTTAATTATTTGATTTATCCAAGTTAACTCAACAAAAGAATAAACTTCTTAATGCTTTAGAGGTCAATATACCTAGAAATCAACCTACTACTATAGGAAACATTCAGAATGTCTTATCAAAAAAAATATCTAATATAAATGTAGCTTTGCTTGGAGACAGGATCATCTCTCATTCTCCACCTTTCCTTTTAACTTTTGAAATCTGTAATCAAAATGTACATAATTGTATGGTAGATTTCGGGATTTTTTCTAATGTGATGCCATACTTAATGTGCAAGAAATTAAATTTAGTTCCCATAAAATTTGCTAGACAAATTGTGTAACTCGATAGATCTAATGTTAGGGTTTTTGGTGAAGTTAAACATGTATTGATTATGCCTTCTTCTAATACAAAAATTTATTAGATTATTGATATCATTGTTGTTGGTATTCCATAATCATACAATTTGTTTTGAGTTGATATTGGTTCGAAAAGATAAATGGGCGATTTTCAATATATTGGGCACACTTATGGTTACCTCTAAACGGTAAACCTAATAGAATCAAAATTGAAAGAAAGAAAACATAAAATATATTGTGATTGATTTACAAAATCAAAATGAACCCATTATATTTACTAAGCATAACTCAACAATTATACTTTTGAAACATATATTGGCAAATATGCATCTAAATAATCTCCTATAGAAGAGTTAGAAACAAAAAAATATATTTTCTTACAATAAGAGTTTTTGATTCAATGCAAGTTTCTTCTTCTTCTTCTTTTATTGATGTATCCTTGGATGTTATAGTATGTGATTCAAAGTCAGATGAAGGCATCAATGTCGATTGTGTATTTTGGACCCTCAAGGTAACAAATTTCTTGTAGACTTGACTTTTAATGCACTAATAATATTGTTGAATATGAAGTTTTGTTACAAGGTATTTGAAAATCTATAGAAATGAAAGTTAAAAAACTTAAATAAGTAGGTGATTCTAAAATCACAGTTAGACAAGTTAATAAAACCATTCATCATATTTCTAATCACCTAAAGAAGTATAGTTAGGAGGTTTCGAATTTAAATCAAAATTTCAACAGCTTGAGTCAAATTTTGTACGTTGTTCACAAATTTTAGATGTTTATATCTTAGCTTATGTAGCCTTTAGACTTCTTGCCATGGAAAATTTTTCTCAGGATAAATTTTATGTGGAAACCCTTTTCAGGGAATCAATTCCAGATAACTTCTCCAAATGGAGAGTATTTGATGATGATGTCCAAATAACGATTTTCTCAATATAGAGGATACCTTTAAATGTATTAGAATAGATGAGGATCAACATAATTCCCAATTGAATTAATATTTTCTAGATTAAACTAGACCAAAAAACAAAATACCTAAATCAATAATTCATCTACAAAAAAAAATTATGACTTTCAACATAGATCTAAAGGAGGTACTAACTGCAACAAATAGTTCTATTTTATATTTTTCTCGAAGGCGGTTCCTCGCTGTGAAACTACACCGAGAAAACAACTCAACCAAATTTAGGTTCAAACTGGCCCTCGAACCAAAGGGGGATCCCTCAAGTGTTACAAGGCTTTAACGACGTTCATTGTCACTGAATAACAACCTATGAATCACAATTGCCAAATCTAGGGTTTGTTGTATAGGTGGTTGTTGATGAGTCACAAATCCCTACTTAACAAATAAGGCCTTCTCATACTGAGGCCTAATCAAAGTGCCAATGTTCAGCCATGACATAAAAACATAGCTAAAAAGGTTTTGATAGAGGAATATAGGAGAAATTAGAGAATTAGATATCCTCCCTGAATATTCAATTATCTAATAGGATCCAAAACATATAAAAGAACCTCTATAGTGAAGATAAATACAGTCAAGTATAGCATAGAAGCAACAATCTAATGATTTCTAGTTGACCAATTAAATAGATTGTTCAATATTTTACTCAGTATAGATAATAACATTGCATTAGGGACATTAGGGAGGTTGATACTCATATTGGCCCTTCCTCGTGTCCCATACTACCTCAAATATATGCATAAAATATTATGTAATCACACGTGGCATTCACATGTACACATTTTTTGTCAATAAACCGAAGCCAAGAACCCTTGAATTAAAACATTGGAATATCTTGGTTTAGAAAAATATGAGGGTGTTTTTGGGCTCAAAATCCAACCCTTTTACAATTAAAATGAAAGTATATATAGATAATTACACTCCTAAATCTGTTTCAAGCTTTGGGAATAAAAATCTTAACAATGCACTAAAAATATTATCTAATTTGTTACAAACTTTTTGGAAATAAAATCAATTAAAGACTAAAAATAAAACTAAATATAAAATGGTTACAATGTGTCTCGAATTGTTGAAAATGGAACCAAATTCATTTGAAATAGAAATGTTCTTTCACTTATCCTTTGACTTGCAGTGATTTTGTGAATGAGAATATGGGATTAACACTTTTTCACTAATATCCTACCTTGACAACCTATTGCACATGTTAATTGACTGCTACCTTATCCACTAGATTTCATGTTCTTGAATTGATCCTTGAATCCTGAATAGACCTTCTAACTATTTAAAATTCTTCCTGGATATGCTAAATTGGTCCTTGAATGCTAATATTTTTTTCAAGAATTGCATCTTGGAATACTATGTTATTGCCAGATATTTCTTGAATCTTTAACACTCCCTGAGGACATTCACAATATCCCTAAAAATTTGGATTTAATCCCCAATTGCTAATAATCAATAGATGATTTATTTTCCACCCTTCATTTAATGTGCACACTCATAAATATATGCAACTTCTTTTGCTAGATATTCTATAAGTCTTTAATTATACTTTTATGGAGACATTCTTTTATATCTCCTACAAGAATTTCCAATTGAAGTTGTTTCCTGTAGAAAACTTGAGTATTTTTTCACATAACCATATAAATCATATCATATAATTTGTAAAACATGATATGGTTTGATCTAAAACCATATGTCATTTAGACCAAGAAAGGAAGAACCTTGATTTTCCAAGTTTTTTATTCTAACACTGCTTCAAAAACTATCTTTCATTGCAATTTTTAGTATCATTTCGATAGGTGATGATATCTTCATTACAAAAATTTATTTGTAATTTCTAGCCTCTAATATTTATAATTTGGATTTGAAAAGAAAAACCCTAGCTTTGTAATCTTGTTAATTCTCTCAAAAAAATGGGCACTCCTTTCTGAGTGCTTCTCATTATTATTCACTTCTAAAGATACATCCGCTTTAATGCCATAGCGCTCCCATTTGAATACCCAACACACTTGTAAACATGGTCATTATTGTCATTAGCAAGATTAATTGAAGGATTCAATATTTTGCATTGAATGTTTCATCATCGAATTCAAGTGAATGTCATTTCAATTCAACAACTATCAAGAATCATGCATCAATGGTAAATTGTTCCTTGAGACTTGAGCATGCTCTTCTTTTGAGATTTTCAACCCATCCATGTGTAGCCTAGAAAATTGGCATGATCCCATGTATTATAGTCATATCTTCATTATGAATTCCAATTGTTCACATATGACCTTGATACACCATCTTGCATACCACAAAATGTGTTCCACCTTAGAGGAAAAATATGATTTCTAGTCATTAGATATATTTGATAAACCAACCCAATCCATTAACACATAAGTTACACACATATATATATCCTTTGATAGATATGAAACCTGCTTATCTGAAAAACCAACCATTTTTTTTCCTTTCTAAACAATATTTAGCCTCCATCTATAGCCATAACAATTGCAATGCTTATGTTGTTATTCTCTTTTCTCTACCAATTTTCTAATCTAGCATTCTAATTGTATTTGATAGTCATTGAAATAAAATTTTCCTGAAATCCAAGAACACAATACCACAAAAAACGTTAACTCTCCACATATGTTGTCTTCTTATTATTTAGAATATTTCATAGATTTCTTGTCTTCCACCCTTATGCATTCCCAAATTTCACTTTCACATTGCGTATCCAAAACATTTTCCAATTCTTTCACTTTGAACTTGTCTATGAATGGTTTTGCAAATCATCTTTGGTTAGTGTTGATGGTGCTGGACCAACCAACATCAGGTGATATCCCGGGTATGAAGTCCCAACTAGAGCTCACACCATTTGGTGTAGAAGTCCCATTCGGTTCGATGGCCCGATTGCCATTATCTTAAAGATATGCCTTAGTTCTTGCTTGTCACCACGTGAGAGTGGTCTGCTTTGTCTTTGAACAGCGAGGTTCGCATGCCTGGTGAGTGCTAGTGTTACTTGTGTAAAGGTTCTTTCACAACAGAGAGAGAGGGTGGGAGTGCGTCTCCAGTCAGAAGGGATGAAGTCCCATCTCTGTTAGAGACACACAACACAACATGACATGCACAACTTTCGGAATAGAAATCCATGTGAATGCATCAGTCACAGCACACAAAGGAAGATAGAACGTACAACACCGAGTGGGGCAGTTCGCACAAGTGTGACAATCGTTATAACAAGTTTACGTGAAGGTTTTGTCTGATGTTCGGGGAGGTAACCAACACGGGCAAGACATAGTTAACAACTTATACAACACATTTTCATAAATATATGCATTAGAACAGCTGAATGAGTTCAATTGTTTAACACAGGTTAAAGAAACATGTATTACAAGTGTTCAAGATTAATTCTTAGAAATAATTACAACACATGTGTGAAAATGTTCTGGCCTGTGAACAGGCTTCTGAATTCAGCGAAATCTCCAAGACACATCGGTACACCATCCATCACTAACCCCGTGGGCAGGGCGTTGGAGCCACTACTCACTCCACAAAGAAAATATTAAAGACTCTCAAGGCTATGTGGGAAGAACCAAGGAGAAAAAAATTCCTTTACATGTACAAATGAGGGTGTATTTATAGCCAAGGGTGAAACTGGCCCTTGTGAATGTTCGACTTCCCTCATGACTATTTGACTTTCATGACTTTTCATATTACATGACTCTTCAGATTACAAGTGGGTCTCTTGGACTTCCACGTTACATTAGATTGATTGACAACAATATGGCCCACAATAATGATGTGGCCAACATGACTCGTCATGACAGTGCTGGCATGTTCATGCTATTGCTGGTGTGCATGTCGAGATGCAGTGTTGTTGAGTGATGGATGTCCTCTTGGTGTATCACAACTTCACCTCTGCATGGAAATGTGTGCAAAGTCCTTGATGGTTGTTGGGTTCACTTGATTTTTCATGTATGCATTGCTCTTTGCTTGTACTTTGGCATGCTTGACATGTCTGTCCGTTCACGAAAATATCTCCTCACATGTTCGTTTGTCCATCAGTCCGCAAACACATCCTTGCATAGTCATCTGTTTGCGAACACATCTCCTTGCATGCATCATTTGTTTGTCCATTCATCCGTTCATGAACACATTTCCTTGCATCAATTGTATGTTCATCCATTCGCGAACACATCCTTTTGCATGTACTCTCCTTGTTCATCCCATCTTTCGCCGCATCATGTTTATTTATGTACCTGTATCTGTAGTCACTCATGATGAGACGACATCAAATCCTTAAACCTCCTAGTCTACCATGATGCATGGTCATTCGCTTTTGGATGCAGGTGACTGGGAGAGAGGACAAGGCTAAGAAACTGAGTGAGGCAAGTTTCATGTTGGGATGCCAGCTCTGAGCACTGCTAGTGAAAATTATGCAGAAGTCACCAGGGGGACTGAGAGGGGCAATCCAGATCAACAGTGTCTGTCTGCAGGATCTGACTCGACTGGAGGGAAGATCTACATAATTTCTAGAGGGAAGTAGTTCATGCAGCAGAGGGTCTTGGCAATAAAAACTACGCAATTCCTGGAGGGAGCTAACTGCAAGCTTGAGGAGGCTTGGTAGCAAAAACTGTGCAATTCCTGGAGGGAGCTGGTAGCGAGCTGCGGGATGGCTTGGCATAAAAAATTACGCAATTCCTAGAGGGAGATGGCAGTGGACTACGGGGTTGCTGGAGACAAAAACTGCGCAATTGATGGGAGGTTGACTTGTTGAACACCTCTACATAATTTCTGAGTTGAGCGGGATGTTAGGATGTTGAGGGGATTGCTCGTGAATTTTGCGCAATTATCTAGGTAAGCAATCGACCGATTGTCTGGGTGGCTAGCTGGAAAAACTATGCAATTTCTAGAAGGAGACAGGGATCGACACTAGGTGTCTGTTCAGCCTGTCTATGCAATTTTCTCAATCAGCAGAGCGGGTAAGGTCTACAATTTATGCGCAATTTTTTAGGGGAGGGAGTCCCGGATGACTGCCCGAGCAAACTCTCTGATTCACCAGTAGGAGGGTTGTTTGATTTTCTTGCGAGCAACGCATATTGAGATGGCTTGCTGAGGAACTTCTGCGCTTTTCTGGATGATAGTCGATCCGGTCGATTTCAGGATTGTGTAGTGTAGACTGCTTGGGAGATAATATTGTAGTGTTTTCTTCTCAAAGGTGTACGGAAAGAAATCACCTAAGACTGTAGATGACAAACAGTCTCAACAATATAAATAGCTGCTAAACATTATAGATCTGCAGCAACTGATAGAAACAAAACTTGCCAAAGTCTTGATTTATGCCACAATCATAGTTAAACAAAAAAATAAAACAATAATAATAACTCCAATAATCCAATGGAAACTAGATATACAAAGATAGATTTTATTATAACACTTGTGAAGGGAACAAATAAATGTTACCGGTCCCCCTCTATGGGAGGGGTTCTTGGCTATTCTCAAATGTCTTTAGCTTGTGTAAAGCCTCTCTCCTAGATAATGTGTAAACCCAACAAATAAAATGTTTGAGCTCAATGGAAACTCAAAATGGAAGAAAAATGGTGTGCGGCAATGGTAATAATCAGAGTTACAGTTGTGAGTGCAACAACGAAAATAATCAAAAGTGAATAATGAATGGAAAATCCTTCTATTTATAACAAAATTTTGAGTTATCCTTGAATAATGAGCAATAATAAAATATTATTAAACCCATTCTTGGAATAATTACTTGTAATATTTTAGTATGTTTGGTTAGGAGGGAAAAACTATTTAAACTTTTATTTAGAAATAATAAATAAATAAATGATTTATTTACCATCTCAAGAAATTGGTTAGGGAATAATAAACAAATAATGATTTATTTAATTATTCCTCATGGATTTAGTCAAACTTTACAAGAATAATAATTAATTAGTGATTAATTAATTATTCTTAGAGAAAAATAAGATAATTAATGATTTATTTGTTTATTTTTCATAACTGGGTCAAATATGACAAGGAATATTAATTAAACAATGGTCTAATTAATTATTCCTAGAAGATAATTAAATAAATAATAATTTATTTAATTATTCTTCATGGGTTTACTTATAAATTACTTAACAAATGTGGTTTATTAAGTAATTTCTCACAGTGATAGCAATTTTACTATGGTAAAATTGGCTTTGCATGGTGTACTTCGATCCATCTAGTAAATTAGGCTAGATGATCAATTTTTTGGTGATAACAGATTTCCCCCCCAACGTACGAGTGTTAGGATCAAAATATATGACCAAAGTATGTTGTAAATAAACAATCACTAGACAACAAAGTGGAGTTAGAGAGAGAAAGAGGGAGAGAACAATAGAGCTAAAGTGAAAGAGGATAGTGACAGAGGGGGCGAGACCAATGCAAGTCTCCTTTTATGTTGTGGTACCAGATCTCAGTGAGGCGAGGGAGGCATACATTTACCCACCAAGATAACTTCGTAAAAAAATATTAATGCGCCCATAAACATAAAATTGAGCAATGAAGTACATGCTGAATGGTACATGACACACTGTCATAATTGAGCTATGAAATAATACAATGTGTCCCATATACATAATGCACTTGGAAAACATGAACCATGACTGAATATAATATGTGAGTACATGAGATATAATGGCCCTTTCCTCAAAAAAATGGGTGGGCGGGAGGTTAGAACAAGCGAAGAAGCCTTGTTGAATAGGGAAGGGCTCTACAAAACTGAATGGATAATATGAAGGAGACATGCATGCTATGAACACTACGATCAGTAGGATTCAAACCCATCAAATCTATGGAACTGCATCTCAGACTATATAATAATATGAAGGCATTCAAGCATGTGGGGGGCTACCTAAAGGGCCACCCCCTCATGGGGTGTGAATCATCTCACACACCCGAGAATCACTAGTATAATCTATTGCATCACTGGACCATCAAGTGTATGAATCACGAACATGAAACAACCAAGTCAAAGGGCGATGATGAGTCCCTTTGCTTGATCTGAGGCACTGGACAAGAATAAAAGATGGAACTAAGATACACTGCCCTCTAGGCTGTTATTCTAGAATAAATGAGATGATGTCGACAAAGTAGGGCCTACGATAGGTGAGGCAATGAGGTTCCTTAACTAAGGCATGAGGGAAAATAGAAATGTGACTGATGGATTGACACCAGGGAATATGGAGAAAATGGGCCTGAGGGACAAATAGACGACTTCCCTTGTCAGAGCATAAACTGCATGGTTAACATGATAGCGACTAACTTAACTCCAGAGGGGGTGGGCGACAGTATGACTGGAGGCCAAAATGGGAAACACAGGATGAACAATATGAAAAGATGGATGGAATACTGTGACATGATATAATGGGATGTGAAACAAACTCCATGGATCCAAAGGTGACTCATCATAGATGCTCTGAACAAGGGTGACTCGATGATGCTGCCACATAGAATAGGCCCGGTGGGGACCATGAAAACATGAGTGATTGATGGTTACTCATGAAAAACGTGACACGTGGGGCAACCAATATTGAGGGAAGGAGGTCCCTAAGGTACAAGTGTCGATATGAAGAAATTCGATTTTAAGAGGCGACGAAGTGACCCTCCTTGGAAAAATGGCTTCTGGGTGAAGTGTCAAATCATCAAAAACGAAGAGAGAACCATTAGAGTACTCGGTGAGATATTTCCAATGGTGCTAAGAGTTCGTTAGATGGAGCTATGGTCTACTCACAATGTACGACAGAAAAAACTGTGGGTTTTCCTAGAAAAGGGATTTTCCCCTCCAATTTAATTCATCTTATAAGTGAGTTGTGATGAATTTGTAGAGGAGGAGGAGGCCCTAAAGCTTGTGGATATCGTA
Source organism: Pinus taeda (assembly GCA_000404065.3). Classification (NCBI taxonomy): domain Eukaryota; kingdom Viridiplantae; phylum Streptophyta; class Pinopsida; order Pinales; family Pinaceae; genus Pinus; species Pinus taeda. The sequence goes on along the minus strand of APFE030639160.1, from coordinate 156,068 downwards.
GCATACAAACCGACCATTGGAATCAAGATTTGTGACTTTTAGGCAAGTGGCCTTACTTGTCTAAAGATGGCCTTAATGCTTCTTGGAACGATGGTTCCCGGTGAAGAATTAAGGGAAGAGGAAAACGAGAATGAACTACTAGAGGAGGTCTAGAATCATTCTCACCCACTAAGTCAAACATGGGGACTATGTGGACATAGAGTAGAATATTTGAAGATATGGTATCAAACATCTACGATATGTGATGTGTATATGGCTCACTAGAGAGGTCGGTAGAAAAAACTATCCAAGGAATGGGAGGATAATCAACCATACCTAGATCCAGTGGGATCTAGGCCAAGACTGGTGTTAATCAATTAAGAAGATGGCCAGGGGAAAACCATCATTCCCCCAAGCATGGGATACTACCCGCAAACATAAGTGATGGAGGGGACTGATCTGGTATGCAAAGGTGGGAATGATGCCCCCTAGCACCATTGTGTTCTGAGTGCTCTAAAAAGGGATTCAAGCATCTCGGCCCAACTTGGCACAAGATCCTCCCAAGGATGATAGGGAGATGTATGGGCCTATTTACCCCCGAATATGCTATGTGTGTACTGGATGTATATAGAGTGGTGGACTCCAAACACTTATATGTTTATGTGATACATAATATGATTATGCATTTTTATATGATGATGATGGTTCAACATGTGTTGTGTTTTATGGTTGTCTTCTATGGTATACATGTGATAAATACCAATCTAGAATGTTATTTGTAATGGTATCTACATAGTTATTTTGGGCTCTAGGAACATGACTAAAAGTTATTATTTCAAATTCACGTACCAATAGCTTGACTCGTAGATTTTTTCTAAATAAGACTTGGTTATGCACATGATACCGACCATTCAATTGCATGAAAAGTAGCAAGGAATCCAAATGAACATGAAGATGAGGGATGCGATGTGCGAGGGCATCGACTAACAAACCTATCACTGCATTATATTCGGCCTGGTTATTGGTGGCAGATCCAATGCACACGCTGTTCGAAAGGACTAACATATGCAAGGGGGTAAAAATGGCTCAGGCTGTCAAGGCTAGATTCCTGGAGAAGCGACTCACATTGTTGACATGACCGATATACGGTGTGGATGACGGATCCATCCAAAAGGTGAAAAAGACAACGGATGAGATGATGCAACCTACCTAACTTCATGGCAGAAATAAATACATGTAAATCATAGGGATATGATATGAGATAAATTTCTTGAGGTAGAGTGCATTGGGAGAATTAGGAAGGAAATGGCCTTTAGAATCCTCCAAAAGATATGGCCCCTTGCCTAAGTGAAAGAGTAATTAGGGGTAGACATAGCTTCCATGATGTTCTCATCGGAATGGAAGATGGGTGAATGGTAGGAAGTATGACTACATGATGCGGCGGAGGTACCTTGTGCATCAACCTGAGAAATAAGGTTCACATACACATCATCTTGAATGGTAGACGATGAGCTAGGAGATGGAGGATCTATGGATGTTGAGACTTGGGATTCTATCGAAAGAGGTTTGATAGAAGCATGCGCAAAAACCTCATAAAGGTTTTCATGTGAGGAACTCAAGGATGACGACAGGTAAAGGATATGGCCCATGGATTCTATCATCTCGACATCGGGAGGAGGGACAATGATACTGGGACCAAAGTCCCCCTGTTCTAGTTTACTAGTGGTACCTAGTGGTACCAGAATCCATGGGTAGAGGAGTAGGTGATCTGCTACGAGTGGTCTCGTATTTGCAAAGCACGTCAAGGCAATCGCAAAATTCATTGAGACGAGGGAAACAATGGGATTTACTCAAACTTGAAAAAGAATACTGATTAATTAATTATTCTTAGAGAAAAATAAGATAATTAATGATTTATTTGTTTATTTTTCATAATTGGGTCAAATATGACAAGGAATATTAATTAAACAATGGTTTAATTAATTATTCCTAGAAGATAATTAAATAAATGGTGATTTATTTAATTATTCTTCACAGGTTTAATTATAATTACTTAACAAATGTGGTTTATTAAGTAATTTCTCACAGTGAAAGCAATTTTACTATGGTAAAATTGGCTTTACATGGTGTACTTCAATCCATCTAGTAAATTAGGCTAGATGATGAATTTTTTGGTGATAACAAACAACCTCAAGCTCTATGAAATTCTAGGTAGCAGTACATGTTCACTGAGGGATGAAACTACACAATGCAGCTCAGCAAAGGTCCAACTGTTGGAGGGTGATCCGGTTGTCAAAATTTCAACAAAATGACTGTGTGTGAGCAACTGAACCTGTGCATACATGAACTTGCGAACACACAATCAACATGACTCGATGACTAGAAACGTCAAACCATCAAGACAACATATACTCTGTGTGACTTACCAACAGTGTGAGCAACAAGCGCGACACTTATGATAGATTGTTGAATGACCACGACGACACTTGCACGACAGTGGATACAACATCGTGTGTGAGTGTGATAGATGTTTACACAACGGAAACAACTCAAAAACAAAAAGTCAACATCACTAGAACGAGGTCGCAAGCATGAAATAATAATCAACATGCAGAAGACAACAGTTGGTTAAACAAGTGAAAAAGAAGCAAGACATGTAGAAGAAACACATAAGATAAATTTTCATGTTTGCTCACATGCATGTTATTGAGGACAGGGTGATATGACAATGAAAATCAATCTTATAAACTCAACTAAGAAGTGTACTTCGAAATGTGTTATGTACTTACCATACTTACCCTCAAGATGATCATGCATCTGATAGAGTTTGCGTGTGGTCCTGATCTTTTCCATTACTCAGTTCCTTGGTCCTTCTCCTCAACTCCTTGGAAGCAATTTCAGCATGTCACCTTTTCCTGTAGTTATCGAGAGGTAGATCTATGCAATTTCAGCGGACAGTGATTGCTGCCAGAATGAGGCCCTGCGAGGCTCATCTGCGAAATTTTTGCATGCAAGATCGACAAGACAACTTGGAAAACACTGTGCAGTTTTGAGGCTCAAATCACTGTTGCGGGACGGGGGTCCCAAGAGGATGACTCTGCGCAATTTATGAGTGCAGTGCAGTTGGACTGCTCTGTGCATTTCTGGAGAGAAGTGTAGGCATGGGCCTCTACAGGCTATGGGGTTTCAGCAGGAAAGAGAGGTTGGTGTCTCTGCACACTATGGGGTTTCAACAGGCAAGGGAGGAAGCTTGATGGTTGCAGAAACAAAGCGCATAGTTCCAGGAAGCTAGATGAGGCTAGGTTTCTTGGGAAAGTGTGAGATCAATGAAACATATGCAAATGTTGATAGGACTTGACTGTGATTGCACACAAACACTTAGTGACACAACGTAGACCATCCAAAATGCATAAGACATATTTTTCTTGATGCAACAACCTTCATGACGTGAGTGCATGAGATGAGTGTGAAAAATGTCTATGTGATGAAAACCACTCATACACACAAAATTCCCTTGAAGCAAGACAACATCCCCTTTGCATGAAAAACAATCCCTGTGCCGAGATATGACACGTGTTGCATGAAGATGAGAACGCAGAAAAGGATTAAGATCAAGGAGGGGAGATTGAAATCATCAGCTTACCAATCAAGTGACCAAGGATAATCAATCGCATGATCTGAGTTAGGCTCCAGAATTTGCATGCAAGCCAAAATTTGGGAGGGAGGGTGTAGCCGCAAGAACAATTAGGTTTCCCACCAAGCCAAATATAAGAGAGATATTTTTAAAAGACAATTTGTGCAAAAAAAGTTGAAAGGAACATAATTTTCATTAAGCTAGGTGAATTCAGATGATTTTGTTTCTTTTCCTGATGCTTCATATCTATTGCAACAACTTCTTCTGCCAAATTTCCTCGTATCTAGAACTGGGTGCTTTCACATTAAATTTTGTACATGAAATGAACTTCACAATGATCGCATCCTAAATCTAGTACCATAAACTATTAAGATATATAGTTATAACATCCTCTTATTCCTATTACAAAATTCATCTTCATTTGATATTTTTTTAGATTATCATATCACTTCGTCTCAAAATTAGAGAATGCTTGTCAATAGTTTGTAAGAAAGCCTTTTCTCCCTGATTGCTCCACGAACTTGGCACAAGTTCACGATTTTCTTGCCTCTTCTACAGGTGATCTTATGATAAGTTGCTTCTTGCTTCATATTCGTCTTTCCCATTTTTAATATCCTTGGATTCTCTTCAACAATTTCTTAATCTTTAGAGAACTAATTTATCTATTCAATCCAATCCATCATTTTTTTGGTTTATTGACCATTAACCCATGAAATTCGACATTATCAAATTTCATTTACCTATTTGTGAAGGTGTTGTTTCTTGTAGACATTGTGTGATCACTATGGATATATCAATGTGATAGAGTCATGGTCTACTATGAACAACACTGATACACATGTTTCACAAATAATTCAAAACTTGTAGAAGTTGACAAAATCAAAATGTGGTATGAAGAAAACCAAAAGGGATTGTCGGGTTGGGGGGGGGGGGTTGGCGGCTAGCTGGTGAGTGGTTTTTGCTGAGGGGGTGTGCATTTCTATAGATTGAGCCACGTTATATGTGGAACCAGCTGGGGTTTCCGCAACGAAATCACATATGTCGATTTACAGGTGCATCTAATCACCATTGAAACCTGCCTGCAATTTACTCATGCACTACTACCATTGGCCTTTAACACTCAACATTTGGATAATATACATGGGAAATTTTATCTAACATACTTGACATCTTGCATTAATCTTTTGGTGACTTACTACTGGTGTTAAACATTCCTTTGTTGGCATTCATTTGAAACTCCATATGGGAGCTAATTTGGGTGTGTTTTACTTTATTAACAACTCCAACAAACCCAAATTTTTTATTTGATTACTAATCGGAAGTAATCACACACTTATTGTGTAAAAAAATATCATGGTGTTTATATACACCATTCCCTTCAAAACCAACTCGACGCGCAGTGAAAAGTATATTGTCCCCAACTTGGTGCTTGAGGCATTGGGCACTGCCTTAGCTTGTGATTGGTGGCTTTCACCATTGTGGAACTCTAGGTGAACTTCATGGATGATGAACCCTCTGTTTTGAAATAGACTTAGACCTAGAGATTGGGCTCAAACCAATAATGTTTGCAACAATTTTATATTTTAAACTAATAATTTGATAAAAATAATATAATGATATTTTTATAAAATTATATTTATTTAAA
>APFE030639160.1:82761-114962 GCA_000404065.3 Pinus taeda | reverse complement strand
CATCCTGTAGAACCCCTGCAGACTTCCTATAGAAGCTCACAAATGAGGTTTCTTGATAGCCAAACTCTGTGAAACTCTTTGGAAGGGTGTTAGGGACCCCTTAGGCCCTCTCTGAACCTTCCTGACCTCTTCCAAGCATTTCTCCTCGTCGATCCACCTCTGCACAGTCAAGAACAGTGAAAGCCTATGCATGATAATTTTGACAACTTATTCAAAAATAAAAATGATGTTTTCTTCAGATAAAGGTAGTCTAGACACATGTATTTTACCTTCTTAGAAGTAATGGCATCTCTTTCAGTAGCTTTCATTCTCTTCTTTGCATCAGTAGGACTAGCTGGTAGAATTAGGGTTTGCGCTTTCTTTCAGTTTTTCAGTTTCTTTTCGCAAGCAAATTAGCTTCCTTCGAGTTACCTTCCATCCATCAGTTAACAAGCTTCTTCTAAAAGCTCATAGAAGTTGGCTTGAGCCCCTAGCAGACTTGTGCCAGCTGACCAAGTGACAGCTGCGGAAAGAGCTAGTACTTGTGCATACAACACCGTCGCTTCCAAGTTTGTTACGAACTACCGGGTTGATAAAAGTAAAGAAGGGAGTCTCAGGAGTTGCAGTATTATTACTGCAATACTGGAGCTCGCCACTTAGCTTGGATTTGGATATTCATTCAAGGAGAGCCTATCAACATCAAGGCTTGGTTATATGCTTCCCCTTATTTTCTATTAATATACAACTGCTAGTTCATTTTCCCTAAATGTGTATGCTCATGTATCATTTAGCTTAACATTCCTTGATCAGTTAAGTAGGTTAATTTTGGATATGTTATTCGTATTTTCATGCCTTGTTGTGTCTTGATCTCTTGTGTAGGTGCATAAACGCTGGGAGCAGTAGGAACAAGCTCGTGGTGCAAGCGATTCAAGGTCTTCAATGAAGGAGATTGAGATAGCATCAGAATGAGGTAGGCCATCTTCTTCATCTCTCTTTTCAATTGCAACTTAGGAAAGTGTCTAGTATATTATCACTTCGGTTGCTAGACCCACTCATTGGGCTAGAGGGATCATCTCTATCTGCAGAGAGGATTTACCTAGACAATAAAATGGCGACTCCACTGGGGACCCTATGATCCTTTCCATCCAATCCTTCACCTCGTTTTTGTGATGAGTTCAACCAACCTTCCAATCCCAGACTTGTTTTCTTGTCTGTAACTATTTTCAATTCCTAGTATTTGCTTGAAGGTTCTTGATTTGTGCTGCTCTTGAAGATTTTTTATTTTTTATTTATCTTTCTCGACCATCTCAGTTTTATCCCTCACAGTCATGATGGAATCACGGATATATTGATTACGCTAGCGATGATCGATTCTTTTCGTTCAATAGATGTGATGATAACAAAGGTTAATGAAAATTAGTGTTTGAGTTCTTGTTTTCAGTCTTTTTCCTTCTATCAGTGGCTTACCCGTGTGATTTTAGTGTCCTTGTCTTGTTTGATAGTTTTTTTATTTATTACAATTGCCTCTTTATTTGGTTTTAAGTGTGTTTGGAGCTTGATCCACCTTATAGGGTTTTAGGTCTTCTAGGCCATCCTCCATTCACTCATTGGTCTTCTCTTCAGAGATAGATTACCTTTCTTAAAAGAGTCTTTTTGTGTTTGGACGTCTTTTGCAAATCATTGTTGGTTCTTAGGTATTAAGTTGTTTTCATTAATGTTGAATTGAGTAGATGCTTTTAAATTCCCTTTTTTTCCCTTTGGCAAGAAATATATTACAAAATTGTTTGTTTCAATGGAACTAAAAGGAAATATTTTCTTTGCATTTTGTGTTTCGAAAAATGAAAGCGAAAGTGTTTATCTTTTAAGTAGTTTTTGAAGCATTTGTTTCATTCAAAATCATTAATGTGAAAGATATTTTCATGATTATTGAAGTTGTTTGCATTCTCTTTTTCTTTTTGCACTAGATTACATTGATTGCATTAAACTGAAAAAGAAATCATCATTATATCTTAAGGTAGTACACTTTAGGATTTTGTTTTGGCATTGCATTTTCTTATCATATGAAATATTAGATTTCATGTTTTGCATTTAGTATTGGAAAATTGTCATTGATGCATTGTTGCTTGTTTTGATGCATGATTTGGGTGTTTCTCTTCCCTGAATAGGTAGTTTTCATCGAATGAAAGGATTTCCATTTCATCATTTAGCTGCATTTTAGGAACATGTGACATCATTAAGGCCTTGAAATCAAAACATAATTTCAAGATCAACTTTAAAATCTATCAATTAATCTAAGGAGAATTTGAAACAATGTTCATACTTAGTGGATTAGGCTAGAGACGTGTTCGGAGTCTATAAAACTTAGCAACAATCGTTCACTCTTGCATTAGACAACGCTAGCACGGACTTGTGCTCCCTGTATCGTCGAGTATATAAAGGGAGACCCTCATAGGTTGCCAACCTTTATCCATAGGAAGCCAAGTTTTTTGCCCTATAAATGTGATACATCGAGCACAACATTCAGGGAGATTGCCTGCACGTACATAAAGTCTTTGGTAAGTTTATTTGGCGAGGTGTATATTGCAGTTCATGGTTACTTGGTACTCGTTTTTTCGTAGAGTTAACTAAGTGGTCATTTCGATCTTTTCTGACCCCTTAAATTTGAAGAGATCATCGATCACTTGTCATTTCAATATCGCTAAACTATTGAAAGCGACTAGAGTCACCTTTTCATCCTTTTATCGACTCTTAAAATATGAAAAGGCAAAGTTTTTGTTTCTAAAAAATAACTGCCCACAATGAATATGTTGAACCCAAGTAGCTGCTTCTTGGACCAATATTGATTAATTCCCTATTAATTTCAAGATTGTTAACAAGCCCTCAATGAATCTCCTTTCCTTTTCTGCTCTTGAGAGGAAGTCATCATGGCTAGAGCATTGAGTTCATCTCAGAGTTCCCCTTCATTGTCCCATACTGAAGGGTCCTCCCAAGGAGTTCATTTGGAGCTTCCTTAGTCACTTGAAGATTAAGGTTTTCAGCTTTGGATTATTCCAAGTATCCAACCCCTGTCTTCTCATTCACCTCCATCGGATTCCTAGCCACCTCAAGAATCGGATCCTGAGATCCCAGAAAATTTTATTCAGACCCCCGAGAGTTCGTAGACCCCTGAGAGTCCGTAGAGGCTTGTTATTCATCTGTCGAATCCATTATTCGATTCTATCATGATATCTCTTCAACGTCCTTATAGTCCTTACGATCTACATGATATTCCTTTGGAGTTATCTCCTTGCACATCATGGATTCCTCCTCATCAGTTGTTTCCATCTATGGAGTCAGAGGGTGAAATCCAAACCTCTTCTCTGGGTCATTCGAAATTTTCCGCTACCCATAATCCTCATGTCAATGATGAACAAGGGTATGAATTTCCTCTAGAAGGATTTCTTTTACAGGAACAGTCCCATCTCTCACACTCCCTGAAACTAGTGGACACATGTTTCCACCCGGTTATACAACCTTAGCTCAATTAGTTTTGGGTACTCCTAGTGTTTCTTCATTGTATCAAAATCCCATTTGGTCTTCAAATGTGATGCCTATGTCTGTTCCATTCATTCCAAACGCAACCTCTCAAACTTCTATACAAACTATTATCATGTCAGTTCTTGTACAACCTACGATTCCGTCACAATTTGTATCGTCATTTCAATCGACTCTTTTGGTACAATTGACTGTTTCAGGTCAGGTTTCAGTTAGTTCTTCTACCCCTCAGTCCAGTTGATAGAATGCACCACCGCGTGGGGGGGGGGAATCCAAATATTCCTCTTGTATTAGGTGAGACCACTATGAGTGGATTACAGTTGGAGTTAATCAACCTTATTATGGAAGTATTCCTAATCTGGTTGATCCATCTGGGTCAGGTAACATCCACTATCAATAGCCTTATATGGCTTAGGTTCCATTCCAATAGGCTTATGTCCCATATGGTTCACAAGCCTTGGTCAATCTGTCTTACATTCCTCAAGCTAGAGCTTATGTCCAACCTAGTCAATCTGCTATTCTTGGTGGATGGTCAAATTCAATTCGGAAATTACTAATACCCGTAGGGTATATCCCAAGGAACTGTCTAATTACCCTTGTAGCAGCAAGGACAACCTTTGCAGTAGCAAGGGCAACCTTTGTAGAAGGAAGGAAAACCATTGCAGTAGCAAGGGAAAACATTGCAATAGCAAGGGCAACTGTTACAGCAATAGGGGCACCCTTTGCTGCAGTTTCAACAGCCTTTGCAATAGCAACCTCAGTTTTTTTAGCAGTCTACTTAACCTTTGTACTTGCAAGGCCAACCTTTGCAGAAGCAAGGTCAACCTTTGTAGCAGCAAGGTCAACCTTTACAGCAACAAAACCATCCTTTGTAGCAACAAGGTCAACCTCCGCAGCATCAAGTTTCATATGCGTATCAATAAGGTCAGCCCTTGCAAGCACACGGTCAACCCCTAAAGCAACAGGGCCAAACTCTTCAAATAAAATGTCAACAAGTTCAACAACCTTACAATCCATATGCAATGTATAATTCTTATCAACAACCTATGTGAAGAGCCTCGGTATTGCAACAAAAATGTTGCAACTCCCAAGGCTACCGACTTTAATTATCAACTTGGGGTTCGTACAAACGTAAGAGGTATCGACACTATATGTGTGGCATACAATGTTTCCTTCCTTTGTTGTCATGATGTAATGGAGTGCATGTATTTAAACCAAATCCTAAACTAATTGCAGAAAACGAAATGTTCGAAATGGAACCTTAACCTATTGCAAGAAAGAAATTACGAGGAAAGAAACCTATTCTAATTACATACAGATCATGAACTAAATGTAAAATAAACCTAGCTTAACCCTATTTATCACATGTGATGATTTAAACTAATTGAGCATGAAATCTAAACTAGAGAGTACTAACTATTGTGTGCATGTGTAGATATAAAAGAACTCATTTTTTTTAATCTTTTTTTCTTTATGAATGCAAATGCTAATCATTCCTTGATATTTGGCAGGGGAGACAAGTGGGGAACAAGAGGGTTAAAATGGTATTGATGACATGGAGGTCAAGTAGAGGCCTAATCCCAGCTTCAATGACGATTTTTCTCAATTTGGATCAAAACATGCTTTCCTACAGGATGCAGATTTCCTAGAGGATGCTACACTGATTTCCTATGGGATCCACTGATTTACTACAGGATGTTACAGATTTATCTTACAAAATTATAATTCATCGAATGACCAAGAAAATAAAATCTAAATTGGATGGGACAATTTTTTCAATTAACTAGGATGTCTTAGGTCCCCATTCCAAGTGTAATCACTCAAAAAGAACTATGTTAACCCATGGTAAAAGAATAGAAAAACATTACTAGTCAAAAATCTAGAAATTCGAGAACTAGTGAGCTAGTAAATCTAAAAATTCCTAACCTAATCAAGTGCAAATGAAATCGGGTAGATTTTTTTATGAACTAGAATGTTTTTTTGATCTAATGAAAGTGGAACCAACTCAATTGAAGCTCGTTAGCATGCTCTAAAAAAGAGCATAAATTTACTGTTCTTTGACACAAAGGAGTTCCAGAAATCTAGATTTGGGAATAAGAAGACTAATCCAACCAGCTCAATGATTACTATGAACTTCCAAATCTTTTCCAAGGATGAAATAATGCTTGTGATCCTGAAAAAGAACTTACATTAACCATTTAAATCAATCCTACAACAAGAAATCATTAATACTAAATGCAGAACTAGAAAGAAATAAAAACAAGAGATGCATGTGAATAAGAAGTGAAAAGAAGGAAAGAAAATGATAAAAAAGGACTCTGAGGCTCCTGGGATGGCCAAACCCAAGGAAAATCAGAGACCTATGGAGGAGAACAAGATTTAGAAGCTGAACATGACACTAATATTCATTATTTTCATCAATACAATTACATCCCTGCAAGAAAATACAGTGGAGCTACAGAAATACAAGTTCTCTCCACAATAATCCTAATGAAAATCTCCCCATAGAGGAAAATTCGACTTGCTACTTACACAAAATGAATAGAATCATTCCCCATGAATGGAGGAAACCTTCCCCACCAAAATCCCTTGATTGATGGATCCGGTCCCCAATACTAGGAATCTGCATTAAATGGCAGCGAACACAGTCCTTGATTTTCTCAATTGTTGGAGTTCCACAATATGTGCCATAATTCCATAATATCTTGTTGATTTATTATTTAATAGTGATCCTCTTGTAGTAGGGGACAAGTCCCTGAATTATCTCCTCTTCCAAATCTTCATAGTTTTCCCAATATTCTCATAATATTCCACAAAAATAATTAATATTAGGCACAAATATCCAATTATTCATAAACCTTCCTGATGAAAATATTAAAGTTAAAAATATATTATCTAATGCAAAAATAGAGGTTTAATGTGCTGAAGGATGGTCATAGGCCTTAATTTATGTCTAATTTAGAGGCCCATCACTATAGTAGGGCAATATCAAACCCACCCTCGACAAAATCCACCTTATGGTCAACGTAACCCTTAGTGGGTGTAAAATCAAATCTCGTATGGAAAAAATCCTCCACTATGGGGGGAAAATCCTTACCATCAAGGTTGGAACCCGCAGTTTGGGTCTCCTCAAAGGCCCTACATGCCATCCAATATGAAATTGCCTTTCTTGGCTACACTGGAATTGTCTGACGTCTCAAGACTCACAAACGATCCTATTCTTCATTCACCTTACTGGCCTCCAGTTCCAACTAAAATTCCAAGTGATTTCCCTATATTCAAAGGAAAATCTAAAGAGGACCCACAAGCCCATGTGATGACATATCACCTATGGTTCTCTTCAAATTCATATGTTGATGATTCTATCCATCTTTGCCTCTTTCGAAGAACCTTAACAGGTGTTGCCGCAAAATGGTATATCGAGTTGCCTCAAGCTACCTATGTTGACTTTAACTCTCTAGCTATGACATCCCTCACTCACTTCCAATTGTTGGTTCAGTATGAAACTGGCACTCATTTGCTCATATCCCTTAAGCAAGATACCACAACCCACATTTCCGATCATATCCATGAATGGAAACGTTGGCATCACCTCTGTAGGTTTTAACCCTGTACAGAAATTACATGCATATGAATTCTAAAACACAGAAAATAAAAAAAAGCGAGAGAATAACACATAAACACAGAGATTTCCCCTAGATCCCAAAACGGGGACTACCAGCTTGATTCTTTCATTATATTCCTTTCAATGTTACAATACATATATATACATGTTGAAGCATCCAATACCATGGACTGAAAACCATCATGCCTAAAACCATGTGCGAAAACCATGCACAAAACCATAGGTAGGTTTGCCCCACCTAATATAGGGTGGAAAGAATATAGCATAAACCAACATTCTCCAACTTGTTGCTTTCTTTCCACAGGGAGGCATAGGAGAGCTTAGTCATTTATCGAGCCCCGCAATGCCCATTGTTCCTCTACACCCAGAGAACTTCTCAGAGCTCACATATTTTGTCAATGCATCAACAGTCTTCTTCAAAGTGTCCACCTTTACCAACAACACCTTTTTTTCTTTTATCATATCCCTCACAAAGTGATACTAAACATCAATGTGATTTGTCTTTGAATGGTAAGCAGGGTTCTTTACCAAGAAAATTCCACTTTGGTTGTCATAGTCTATCCTTATAGCTCCCTGTACTAACCCCATACTTGAACACAATCTCTACAACCAAACTGCTTCCTTGTTTACATGAGTGGATGCCATGTATTCTATCTCTGTGGTTGATAGTGCCACTACAGTTTGTTTCTTACTCATCCAACTATCTGCACCTCCAAATAGGTTAAAAACATACCCACTTGTAGATCTTCTTTGATCCAGATCTCCAGCCCAGACTACATCAACAAAGCCACGAATATCCAAAACTTTGTCCAATCATGGTCTTCCTTGGTAGCACAAACCATAATCACTAGTGCCACACAAATACCTGACAACTCGCTTCACTCTTGTCCAATGCTCCTTCCCTAGTTTTAACATAAACCAGCTCAATACTCCCACTGCATGTGCAATGTCTGGTCTAGTATAGACCATCGCATACATCAGGCTACCGACTGCACTTGCATATGGAACATGGGACATGTCCTCTTCCTCTTCTTGTGTCTTGAGACATTTTTCAGCAGATAACTTTACACCTATAGGAATAGGAACCTTCACCGGTTTACTATCCTGCATATTAAACCTCTGCAATATTGTCTCAATATACTTCCTCTGGTTTAACTAGAGCTTCCTCTTTTCTTGATCTCTTTTAATTTCCATGCCCAAAATATAATTTGCAGCACCAATATCTTTCATGTCGAATTTGGAGGACAATTGGGTCTTCAAATCCTAGATACTTTCTTTGTCATTTCCAACCAGCAACATGTCATCCACATACAGAATCAGATGAATAACATGGTCACCAATTAATTTAAAATACATATAATGATCTGCTTTGCTTTTGGTGATGCCAAGTCCCCATATAAATGTATCAAATTTCCGATACCACATCCTTAGTGATTGTTTTAGCCCATACAGAGACTTCTTTAACTTGCATACCAGTTCTTTCTTACCCTTCACCACAAAGCCTTTAGGTTGCTTCATGTGGATCTCCTCTTCCATATCACTATGAATAAATGTTGTCTTCACATCCCTCTGTTCCACCTCAAAATCAAAAGCAACAGCAACAGATAAAAGTAATCTAATAGAAGTTACCTTAGCAACAAGAGAAAAAATATCACCAAAATCAATTCCCGACACCTGGGAATAACCTTTTGCTAGCAACTGAGCTTTGTATTTCTCCAACTTTCCTTCTGCATTTGTCTTCTTCTTGAACACCCATTTGCTACCAATGGGTTTCCTTCCAGCCGCCAACTCCACCAGATCCCAAGCCTCATTTTTGTGCAAAGATGCCATTTCATCAACCATGGCCTCTTTCCAGAGTTTTTCATCCGCTGAATCTACTTCTTCATTCACAGTTATGGGATCATCATCAGTAATAGATAAAGAAAAATTTGAACAGAAAGCAGATGGACTATACCTTTCTGTTTGCCTTCTTTCTCGAACTAATCTTCTCACAACCGGAGTTTGTGGCTCTTCATCTTCTAATTCCTCTTATGCTGTAGAGTCTGATTCTTCCTCCTTTAGCTCAAACTCTAGCTTCTCAGGTTCCTTTGATGGGATTTCATGTTTAATAACATTTTTCACCTCTCTGAACACCACATCTCGGTTGTACACAACCTTCCTTGTTACTGGGTTCCAAAGCTTATAACCCTTTAAACCATCCTTATACCCAATAAAGACATACTTTTTAGATTTACTATCGAACTTTGTTCTTTTCTCCTTTGGAAGATGTACATATGCATCACATCCAAATACCCTTAGATGTGAAAGAGAGGGTTTCTTACTAGTCCATACCTCTTATGGAGTCTTATCCTCCGACGCTGATGAAGGTGATCTGTTGACTAGGTAACATGTTGTTTGCACTGCCTCTGCCCAGAATTCCTATGCTATCCTGGCACTACTAAGCATGCTTCTTTCCCTGTCCATCAATGTCTTGTTCATTCTTTCTGCAACTCCATTTTTCTCAGGTGTGTATGGAGTAGTATTCTATCGTGCTATACCACACTTCTTACAGAATTATTCAAATTCCTTGCTGCAAAACTCTCCACCATTATCTATCCTCAGCACCTTTATCTTCTTCTCTATTTGGTTTTCCACGAGAGCCCTAAATTCCTTAAACCTGTCAAAGACTTCAGATTTCTTCTTGAGGAAATATATCCATGTATTTCTTGAGAATTCATATATAAATGATACATAGTACACAAACTTACCGAGTGATGGAACATTCACAGGTCCAAACACATCACTGTGCACAAGCTCTAATATATGTTTTGCCCTCTTACCACTAGAGGGGAAACTCATCCGATTCTTCTTCCCATAAATGCAATTTTCACAGAAATCAAAATCGATAGAGCTATTAGTTATACCTTCTACCATACCTTTACCATGAATGATTCAAAGGCCCTTATCTCCACTATGTCCAAGCCTTTGATGCCATAGCATGGTCTTTTCTCCAGAGACCACTATATTTTCTGCTCCACTTTCAGGAACCACAAAATTGTTGCACCCATCAATAACAGTGCTACCTTGCAGCTTGTAAAGAGTTCCAGTACGAACTACCCACATCAATACCAGTTCTCCCTAAACCATCTTGCAAGTATCTTTCTCGGACACTATTTTTACACTTGCATCATCTCGCTTGCTTACAGAAATCAGATTTCTGGCCAATGCAGGAATATGCAGAACACTCGGAAGTGTTCTAACCCTTCCACCTTGCAACTTCAACTTTAATTTTCCACTACCAATGATTCTAGCCTTCCTATCATCCCCTAAGAAGACATCACCACCATCATATTTCTCATACTCGTAGAACCACTCTATATGGGGATTGATGTGAAAGGATGCACCTGAGTCAATCAACCATGCCTCATGATCTACATGTGTACTTAAAGAAGCCAAGTACACATCCCCACCTTCATCTAAGGTGGTTTTCACCTCTACAAAAGGAGCATCATTAGATCCATTTCCTTTGTTAGGAGCTTTAGATTTACAGTCCCTTTTGTAGTTCCCTTCCTTTCCGCATTTCTAGCACACCATCCTTACAGGTTTTCTTGGAGATTTAGATCTCCCTCTAGATTTAGAACTCCCACTCGATGACTTATTTTTGCTTCTATTCTGGGATTGTTCTCGTACAAACAAGGGATCACCATTTTGGCTCTCCATAATTTTCCATCTCATCTCCTCTGTTAGCAAGGATGAGACTATTTCATCAAACTACAAGACAGTTGCATTGCTACCTATTGCAATAACTAGACTATCCCACGAATCTGGTAGAGAACACAACAAACTGATGCACTTATCTTTATCTGAAATTTTAATATCAACAAATAATAACTGACTTACCACAGTATTAAATGCGTTCAGATGCTCTGTCACCAAGTCTCCATCTTTCATCCTTAGGTTATACAAATTTTTTCGTAGGAACAATTTTTTCACCAGAGACTTAGATTGGTACAAAGTCCCTAACTTGTCCCACAAAGCCTTCACTGTAGCTTCCCTTGATACATTCAACAATACTAAATCTGAGACACACAACCGTATTGTTCTCTTTGCCTTCTGATCCAACTTCTTCCATTCTTCATTGGAAACTCCCATTGGTTTAGTACCCGGATCTATGACAATACAATGATCTTTATCTACCAACAGATCCTCCATCTTGAGTTTCCATAACTGAAAACTCTGACCATTAAATTTCTCAATCTCTATCTTTCCATTTCTCGCCATATTCTTTCACCACCAGAATCGATCCCACAGATCTCCCACTGAACAGGGTCCACCATATGCATGAGCAAAACCCCTCAACAACAAAGGCGTCCCCTTGAAGCCAAAACAAATCTAATACCAAATGTAAGTTTTAACCCTATACAGAAATTACCTGCATACAAATTCTAAAACAAAGAAAATAAACAGAGTGAGAGCATAACACATAAAACACATATACACAAAGATTTTCCTCTGGATCCCAAAACTAGGACTACCAGCTTGATTTTTATATTATATTCCTTTCAATGTTACAATACATATATATACATGCCGAAGAATCCAATACCATGGACCGAAAACCATCGTGCCCAAAACCATGTGCAAAAACCATGCACAAAACCATTGGTAGGCTCACCCCACCTAATATAGGATCCAATTTTGTTTCCCCAGGGTGCTTTCCTGGATCCCATAGAGGGGGGCTGCCTTCTCCCCTCAAACCCACTAGACTGGGGGGGCTGTTGTCCCCCCATGACCCCCCCGCTACACAATCGATGCAATGAAGGGGGGGCTCCGCCCCCCCTCTAACCCCCCAATTAACTACAGTAGCTAGTCGTGGAAAGAATTAACACAACCCAACAACCTCATCAAATTCGAGATTGTTGATGAGTTGTTAATTGAATGTTTCACAAAATCATTCGTTACCAATATTGCTAAGGATATAGATATGGGTGGATGTGTTACTGAAGAGCAAGTTATTGCCCGTGCTCAATATCTAGACATAGTCTATTCATAATTTGGCACGTTGTATGAGATGTTTCCTGATGCTCCAAGACCATCTTCAAATCTAACAGCATCAAATTCTCCCGATGTACCACCTATTGATGGTGTAATTGGTTCCATGTCTCAGACTTCCACAAAGGATTCCTCGAAGCAGAAATATGTTTCAAACACTGGTTCCAATAATCCTTCGAAAAATTCATCAAATCCTGATAAAACCGATGAGGTACATGTTGTCTAGTCTACCAGAGTAGATAAGGCCTCCAAAGGTAAGAAAAAGGGTAAATATAAAGCCAAAACCGATACCCCGAAATAGGATCCACCTAAATCATCTATTGATGATGCTTCTAAGAGAAAGCCAAAATATCCTTGCCTCATTTGTGAGGAAGATCATTACACCAAGGCTTGTCCCCGACATTCTGAAGTTAACTGCTTATTTAAAGGGACTCTAGATGTTTTGAAAGAACCTTTTCCATCTCATTAGATGTAGTTGGTAGACCAACCACAATCCTCTGCCTCCTCTGGTTCCCAAGTTTTCATGATGCAAGGTTCATCACCTATTTCAATTGCTACTCGAACAAAGGACTATCAAACCCCGCACAAGCAGACAATGGAGAAAGAAGTCATTGATATACCTTCTACTTCCACTCCATCTCATTCTAGTCTGCTCCATATATTTTTCCCTAATAGTGAGTTCGTAATCCAACCACGTCCCAAAGATGTACTTCGGAAATCATATTATAATCCGAATGCTAGAGCTGCACAACATTATAATATTGTTGAGGATTTAGCTCAAGCACCTTCAGTGATGCCTGCTTTGGATGTTCTTCAAACCTGTCCAACATTGCGTAAATCATTGTTGTCTTCTATTGGCACTATTGATCTTGCCAATTCGAGTTTAATTACCTTTGATATTGAAAACCACATTCCTCATCTTCCTCATCGAATTGCTTTTCTGATACAGGTTGTCATTAAAGGAAAGACGATTCATCAGACTGTTATTGATGAAGGTGATTCTACCTGCATCATGTCTGTTTCATGTTGGAAGGTCATTGTATCTCCTTCTCTTAACCAGTCCCCCGAACACTTTGGAGGCCTTTGATGGTAGAGGCTCCTGTCCATATGGTATTCTCACAAACTTGCTGATCACGTTAGAAGGAAAGACCATTGAGCTAGAAGTGGAAGTTGTAGATGCAAATCTCAACTACAACCTTCTTCTCGAGTGAAGTTGGACCCACGATATGTTTTGTGTGGTTTCTTCTTTGTTCTAGGTGCTTCATTTTCCTCCCGAAGGAAAGATTGTCACCATCGACCAACTGTCTTTCTTCTCTTCTGGTTCATTGAGCGACAACGTCCCTTATGTGGGAAATATTGAGGTTCCTTATGAGAGTGTGGGGGTAGGTCTTTTCAAAGACTCTTCTTTAATGGGTACTTTTACTCTCCCACCTCCAAATGTTACTTCGATCAATATGATCTTGATTTCTACAAATCTTTGGATTATTCCTACTATAGATTAAATTGATTCTTTTGGTGATTCTATGCCTTTAAGTCCATTGGAGCAAAATTATCAAGAAATTGTCTTAGCTTTAATGAATGATTCAGAAAGTCATACTGTCTTCAGTATGAACCTAGATGCTTATGTGCCCTTCCATCTGCAAGTGCTCCTAATAATTTTCCTAAGCAAATTCTCGATGAAAATTTGTTTCTCATCAGCACTCTTGACCCATGGTATGGAGATATTATCGTTTATCTTCAAACCCATACCTTCCAATCTGATTTGTCTCGCTCTAATTGACGTAGCATCCAACATCAGTCCCAACCCTATTGGATTCTTGGTGACACATTATACCGAGTCGATGTGGACTATGTTCTTTGCAGGTGTCTAACACTTGAAGAGGCTGAACGGGTTTTGAATGACTGCCAATCTAGTGCCTATGGTGGTCACATGTTTGACTACAACACTTCTTAGAAAACCCTATGCACCGGTTATTTCTGGCCTTCTATCTTTCAGGATTGTATTCTAGCTGTTCAGAAATGGCATGAATGTCATATTTTTAACCATAAGCAGCGCGCCCCGCCAGCACCCTTACACCCACTCGTTACCATTGGCTCATTCGCTAAATGGGGCATAGACTTTATGACATGTAATCCTCGCTTGGATGGGGGGCATGGATATATTATCATCACCATCAACTATTTCATTAAATGGGCCAAGGTGATGCCCACATACAATGATGATGGTATTACTGCTGCTCAGTTCCTCTTCAACCAGGTCATAGCACGTTTTGGTGTTCCTCAAGCCATTGTAACTTACCATGGATCACATTTTTGTCAGTACATGATGGGAGAGCTAACTGCTCAGTTGGACCTTCATCATGATAGTTTAACTCCTTACTATTCATAGGCCAATGGCTAGGTCGAAGCAATTAATCAAGTTTTGGTTACTATGCTCCAACGCACCATTGGGAAGCACAAAAAGGATTGGAATTTGATGTTATTCTCAGATCTCTGGGCTTACAGAACTTCCACTAAGACGATCACTGGATTCACTCCATTCCAGCTGGTTTATGGTTTAGAGGCAACTCTTTCGATTGAATTTGAGATCCCTTCACTCAAATTAGCTGATGAACTCCTTCCTAACACTTCGCTTGAAGAGGAGCGGTTACTCTACCTTGAGAGGCTTGATGAGACTCATTGCATTGCCACGATGGTAATTGAAGCCCAAAAGAAACATGTCAAAGCTCATTGTCATCAAATCGTTTCTCCTTGCACTTTTTCTAAAGGAGACCTGGTCCTCCTTTATGATCAGGCTAACGATAAGTTAGGCACTGGAAAGTTTGAACTTATGTGGCATGGGCCATATATTGTCAAACCTGTTTTGTAGAAAGGCACCTATGAGCTAGTTGATTACAAAGGAAATGCATTGTCACAACCCCAAAATGGGTTGTATTTGAAAAGATATTATGCGTGAAATTCGTTTAATGCCTTTTTGTACATTAGTATGTGAATTCATTAGTGTGCGTTTTTTTTTTTGGTATGTTTGTTTTCTTTGCAGACATGTGTTTTTCTACTTACCTTGTATTCCACTCGGTTTGCAGATGTATTCAAGAAATTATCTCTTTTTTGCTGATGGTGCTTGTTGTAGCACACATAATTTATCCTCCGCAGCTTGGACAATCTTTTCCCCTAATGATGAGTTGATTGATTTACAAGGTATATGCCTCGGTCGAACAACTAACAATATTGTTGAATACAGTGCAGCCATTTAACTATTGTCAGAAGCAGTTGCTCTTAGCATTAGAAATTTAGTTCTCAAGTTAGATTCGCAGCTTGTTGTGTTACAATTAAACAATCATTATTCAGTGAGAAATCCACAAATATTGCGTATGTATCTACGTGTTCATTACTGGAAAGAAATTTTGATTTTATCACATATCAACACATTCCACGCAATTTGAATACATTAATAGATGCATTAGCCAATTATGTTCTTGATCAACATTTGCGTCAAATATAAAATTTATATCTATATCGAGTCTGTCAAAGTCTTTTCAACAAAATCTTAAAAAATAAAGTGTTATGGGACACTTGGCTTTCAAAGCCTACAAAATGTGTAAAAAATCTAGAAAGGCTATCAGCCTGTACGATGCTCATGATAGCACGAGACTACTTTGATCACTCGGCCTAACAGCTGACGCAGTCTCGTGGATACTCCCACTGTGTGTTAGTGCAGTGGCACCTCATCTATAGTAGCATACCCCGGAACTCCCCGAGTAATTGCTTCTAGGTTGCGATCCATGTCAGTTAAGGGGTCTACCCCTTCCTCATAGTCAGTGCCCACTATCTGATGAGAATCCCGCCATGATATTGACGATATGCCAGGTGGTCTTTCAGGTCCTACATCTGTATATCATAAGCTCAGTATCAGTTTATACTTTTACAAAGAAACCATAAGACTTGAAAAAATCAAAAAGACAAGTCTTTACCTACATCAATCCACTGTTCTCCCAGTGGTAGAGGTAGATCTGGATCCCATTGGAAATTTGTGCCACCATATGCATAATCTTCCACCACGAGTAATTGGCATTGCAACCAACTAAATAAATGTGGAGGGTAGTGCATATGTTGACCCGTCCCTCCTTGAGGAATGAGTTGACTCCACCTCACTAACCTCGGGTCTTGGGGGGCAGGATCTGGTACCTCTGCCCATTGATACCAGAATAGGGGTATCCACTCTAGGAAGAAAGTCACTAATATCGAGTTGAACCCAAATGGTCTTAGGTTTCCTTTCTTCCCTTTGGTCAACTCTCTTTTTATATTCGCTAGGAGGCCTCCACACCAGTTGAATATGGTGGGGGTCAAACACGACTCCATACTGGAATTGGGATTTTGAACTCTCATGGAAGGCTTGCGTCCTAGATACGTGAGTTATGGTGAATAGTATGGTTCGTAAAGGAAGGTTGTTGGTTATTGTGGTGATATTCAGCTTCCCACCCCTCATCATCTCTGCACCTAGGCAATGCCTCCTAATGGGAGCACTAGTACTCTCACCACCTGGGTGAGATCCAAAGAGCTGGATTATTTCTCCTCTTCGGGACAATTCTGTCATAAAATAGATGTCCGATTCTTCTATTTCCAATTCCTAGCCTTTGATGATAAAGATCTCTTGCTCCACATCCCAAAGACTGATCAAATAAGGCAACAATTCCACCTAAGCCCTTAGTCCTGTGGTCTTGAAGAAATTTAGCAACCCACAATCTCTCAAGGCATGATGCATTCTAGATTCTGAGCTGCTTCATGATCTTTGGCCTCATGACATCTTTCTTTCCATTCTAGAACCATGATCTCTTGTAAAACATCATTTAATAGCAGTTAGAACCTTTTTCATGGATTGAAATCAAGAAATTTTCTTTAAAAACGGTTTTTTCTTCAAAAAATTCCCCCTTGGCATCATCGCTCCTGTTTTTATAAATAGAGCAATGTCATTGTGGGAAATTTTGAGAGAAAGAGTGATTATCATGGTCCGATGACCAAACCCACGATGATCAACGATGCTCAACAATTTGAAAATCTTCCCTTTTAACACATAAAATTACGTTAAAAATGCATGCAAAATATAATGCAATGCAAGAGCAAGAACAAACCACTTACCTGCTACAAACGGTTTGCGAAATGGAGCCCTGAATCTCCCAAAATGGTCACTTGAAAATCAAGAAAATTAGGGCACAAATGCACTTTCAGAACTTACTATGGTAAAATGGTAAAAAAACTAATGTTACTTTTGGTTATTTATAAGTGTTGAAGTCATTTTTTCAATATTTTATTATTATATCTCGATATCAGTGATGGTTGCATTTCTTTGTGTAGTTAGATGTGCTTTCACTGGATAGTGGTTATTTTTTACTGATTCTCATGAGTTGTTGTTTTATCTCTTTTTCAGACTCGTTAAAAATAAATGAAAAAGGAACCCCCCTGAAGTCATCTTTAAGCCCTTCTCTGACTCTCAAAAACTAAAAATACCATCAAGTACTTGTTGTTTCCAATTCATTAAATCAAATCAATCAATGTCAGCTCAGTATACATTTATCCTTTTTTCAGTCTAAGATTAACTATTGATGAAAAAGGTACACCTTAGTCAACATGGTCAAGAGGTTCTCTCTGATATTGTTTTCTACCTTTTTGGGTTCGAGAGAAAAGTTACGAAAAGGGACATGGTGGCATTTTCTTTTTCGTCTCTTTTTCAAACTCTCTAAATATGAAAAATACATCGAGTTATTATTACTTCGAACTCGTTAAAATTTTACTACGAAATACTTGTCACTATGATGAGGCCGAATTTCTCCTTCCTAGTGCTTGTAAAACTTACTAGGATGGGTTCATTTGAAGAATGAACTTACATGACAAGCATATTCTATCCCCTTCAAGCTTGTGATAAAAATAATTGGAGTACTGGCTAGAAATAGTTGGGAAAAATGAAGTTGAAATGTCCTTTGTATAGGCAGCATGTCACTCTTGAACATGGCACTCTTTTGCTTTCGTGTCGGGTTTGGGATATCCTCACTTAGTCACTTATCCTCCAGGGTTTGGGTGATCCATTTTTATCTCTCATTTGACTATTCCATTTTGTCATCATGACGTTTAGTCCTATGTTGAGTCAAATGCTACCACACTCCGGAGTCATGTCGCCAGTGGTCAAGAGAAGCCCTATCTGCAGTTATTTACATATACATTGTTTGACCCATTGTTACAGTCTCATATCTCATTCATTTCATTCCACTTTATTCCTTGTTTCATTTCGATGATGGGGGACTCATCATTTCCCTCCTTTGACGGGTCGCTTCTTGTCAACTTCAGCTCATTATTCAGGAAGACGGCTTAGAAACTCCCTTTCAATATCTTAGAGCTTGCATGCCCTAATGGCAATTTCTTTGCATCCGACGACAAGTTTTTATCATTGGCTTTCGATCGGCTGATTCCATGAGTGTTCGACTTCCTCTTCATTATCACCTTCACAGATTGCACTGTCATACCTTGAGAACAATTTGTCATTATTTGTGGTTTCATTTGTGCCTATTAATGGTCGACATCATTGGTCAGTAATCAGGTGGTTTTCTAGCATGTTCAACTTTGACACATTCATTCACAAGTTAGGAATCATACTTTGATCGGGTCGGGATGGAGCACAAGACCCTGAGTCTTGTTTGATATGGCTCAAGTTGCATTGAGTTATATGTTATTCTTGATTGTACACATGTTTCTTCTATACGGTTGGTTGTGACCATACCGTGGGAGTTTACATTCATGGTAATCCTTCTATATCGGATGGATATGACCATACCTTGGGTCTTAGATTCACAAATGATCCTTCTCATTTGGATGGTTGCACCCACACCATGGATCTTTCCATATAGTCCTTATCTTCCAGATGGCTACATCCATACCGTGGATTCATGATGTCAGATATGTATATGTATATATGTCCTTGATTTGCATATCTCTTGATGGTGATTGTCCTCATCCTTGCAAAATCTTGTAAAGCATCTCCACCGTCACTCCTCGTTCTTCCTTCATGCTTTAGGGGGCATTTGTCACACAATATTTTGTCACACCTCCTGTACTTACCTATGACATACCTCGAAGTGCCGGAAACATGACCATTATAAAGTGTACTCATTCATATATGCATCTCAGATCCCTCCTAAGTCATTGATTGGAAAATTCCTTGAGCTTTCCCTGGAAGAAATATCTCTAAAACCCTAATTTAAGCATCATCACGCTTATGAGACTCAAAATGATGATGATCGCCTATTGCACTGAACTTGATGCATGATGATATCACTCTGTTCCCTTGTATACCCGCGATGATCATAAAAAGGAAACTTTCCTTAAGAGGATGAGAAGCTTTGTGATCTAGAAGCTTCCAGAGCAGTGAGCTTGAGGTTGTTTGGCATAGATGAGGTCGAATTATCCAGACTTGGACTCTTGGTATTATCCCTATGAGATACCTCCTCAAGATTAGGGTCTAATCCTATCTTTGGAGAGGTCCTAACTCCCTTTCATAGCATATATATTCATCCTCTCCCGTTACCAAATGGTTGGTCCATGCCTATTTGCACCCTTATGCTAAGATTTTGCCTATGTGCCATTCATTTGACTTGGAGAGCTTAGCTTGGACTTGGATATTCATTCAAGGAGAGCCTATCAACATCAAGGCTTGGTTGTATGCTTCCCCTTATTTTCTATTAATATACAATTGTTGGTTCATTTTCCCTAAATGTGTATGCTCATGTATCATTTAGCTTAACATTCCTTGATTAGTTAAGTAGGTTTATTTTGGATATTCTATTCTTATTTGCATTCATTTTTGTGTCTTGATCTCTTGTGGAGGTGCATAAACACTGAGAGCAGAAGGAACAAGCCCATTGCACAAGCAATTGAAGGTCTTCAACAAAGGAGATCGAGATAACATCAGAACAAGGTAGGCCACCTTCTTCATCTCTCTTTTCAATTTCAACTTAGAAAGTGTCTAGTATATTGTCACTTCGGTTGCTAGATCCACTCATTGGGTTAGAGGGATCGTCTCTGTCCACAGAGAGGATTTACCTAGACAACACTCTCTGATTTGCATCATAAGGTATGCCTACTGGCAAAAAACAAGTGAATTGTATGACCTTTTAAATTTATATCACAACTCTGCATATATTTATAGAACAAGTAAACATGTTCTAATTGACATACTTATGCAGCCATACTATCCCATCAATCCGTGTGATTTTCAAAATCCTGCAAATTAATTTTTTGAAACTATAACTAGTCACACTCCAAACTGAAATTGTTGACAACGAACAATCCATATACTACACACCAAAACCAACTAATCTACTGCACACACTCCAAAATTATCCAATCCCACACCCCTACTTTATTAGACAAAATTTTTGCATTTTTAGGTGTATTCATACTTCTAGTGTAACCATATGAGAAGTAGATTATCTGAAAAACCACCTTGTATGCAATTGAAAGATAGAAAAATATTTACAATATTGAACATAACCTCCATAAGAAATTGATACTTATAAGTGAAATTTAAAGAATGCTTCATATTTAGATATATGAAACTTATGATCCCTACCATGAGGAAGAAAAACATGCAGTTGCATGCCATTATCATAGCAAGATATGCTCTTGTCATTTTGAACTAGTGGAATATGGAACCCAAGGAATTGCCGAATAAACAAAGTAGAACTGCCATGTGAAAGAAATTCAACCAATATTTAATTTCTAATCCTTGTTTGCAAGGAGTATATATAATCAATTATTGTTCTCCCAGGGAAAATTTTCTTTGTTACATCGCTTCCCAGCAATTGTGCCAAATGTTGTATCATTTCTCTAAAGTCGTTCTTGGTTGTAACACTGAGTTGAGAAAAAAACTCAACCAACTTTAGGTTCAATTTGGCCCTCAAACCAGATGGGGCTCCCTCAAGTGTTATGAGGCTTTACTATTATTCATTGTCACTAAACAATAGCCTATGAAGCACAATGACCAGATATAGAATTTTTTGTATAGGTGGTTGTTGATGAGTCATAAATTCTTGCTTAACAAAAAGGCCTTCTCTGGCAGAGGCCTGATCCAAGTGCCATCATTAAGCTATGACAATAAAACATAGATAGAAATATTTTTATAGAGGAATGGAGGATAAATTAGAGAATTAGATATCTTGCTTGAATATTCAATCATCTAAAACGATCATAAACATATAGAAGAACCTCTATAGTGAACATAAATATATTCAAGTATAGCATAGAAGCAACAATCACTACAAGAAAAAAGGTCATTGGTGAGGGTCATGCCTATGACAGACCATTAAGGTTCATCACCAATGTCACATATGGTGACGGTCTTTAAAAAAGCGTTGTTGTAAGTGTATATAGTGATGATCCTTTAAGGTTTGTCACCAAATCCATTTTCAATGACACTTTTGGTGAGTTTCGTTAAAGGACCGTCACTAATTCTCTATTTGGTGACACTTTTGGTGAGGGTCGTTAAAAGCCCATCACTAATTCTCTCTTTGGTGACACTTCTAGTGACGATCTTTTATTGACCCTCACCAATGCTCTTTTTGGTTACTTTTGGTGACGGTCAAAAAATGTTCGTCACCATGGATCATTCGAATGAGTTTTTGATGATGCTTCATGCCTGTGATGGACCTTTAAGGTCCATCACCAATGTCGCATATGTTTACGGTCTTTAAAAAAACATTGTTGTAAGTGTATATAGTACTGGTCCTTTAAGGTTTGTCACCAAAACCATTTTCAATGACACTTTTGGT
The DNA here is from genome assembly GCA_000404065.3 of Pinus taeda. Taxonomy (NCBI): domain Eukaryota; kingdom Viridiplantae; phylum Streptophyta; class Pinopsida; order Pinales; family Pinaceae; genus Pinus; species Pinus taeda. The sequence continues at coordinate 92,978 of APFE030639160.1, read as the reverse complement.
GAGGGTTGTTAAAGACCCGTCACTAATTCTCTCTTTGGTGACACTTTTGGTGAGGGTCGTTAAAATCCCATCACTAATTCTCTCTTTCGTGACACTTCTAGTGACGATATTTTATTGGCCCTCACTAATGCTCTTTTTGGTTACTTTTGGTGACAGTCAAAAAATGTTCGTCATCATTGATCATTCCAAAGAGTTTTTGATGATGCTATTTACCTAAATTTACTATATTTTTTGTCAAAAGATAATGATTTAAGACCATTGTTGTGGAGTCTTTTTCATTATGTGTACAAGGTCATAGTGGTTATATCCAGTCAATTTTTTAAGAAATAATTAGTGTGTATCATTTCCCTCAAGTCATAATAATATAGTTTTCCTATGAGTCAACACATGATTCATCTCTATTAGGTTTATTATCTAGCAAATTTCCTTTAAATAAAGTTCCACTAGTGTGTGTTTGAACTATATAATTTAATACATAATCAAGCTCTATCAATTCTATTAATGAGAGAGACCTAGCACTCCTCAACACTCATGGCAGACCTTAACAGCTTTGGAACAGTACACTAACATTCCTTGGCACCTCACATGTATTGGAACATCTTTGTACCTAGAGCATCTTGCCATTATTAGGACGCCTAAGCACATGTTGGCATGCCCTAGCATAGCACTCCCCTATCATGTGTTGGCATGCCCTGTAGTCCCTAGCATGTCCTAGAACACCTTGGAATAATATTACATTGACAAACATTAGCACTTGGCACACATTGGCACTTGGCATGTATTGGAACATATTATTAGTGTGCCTAGCATGCCCCTTTTGAAAAATATAAAGTCTCAACGCATTAACCCTCTTATGTGTTCATTTCCTTACATTTTAGCTTGCTTATTCCTCTTGTTTCCTTTAAACTCCTTGACGCATATTGGCATACTATGGTACCCTACACATCCTAGCATGTCTTAGCACCTGGCATGCCTTGGCATTATTTGGCACATGTTAGCACACTCCAGAACTACCTAGCACACTCTAGCACTTCTTGACATGCCCTAATATTCCCTAGCATGCCTTACCCGTTCTTAGCATACCTTATCACTCCTTCCTTGGCATGACAACTAGCACTCATTAACACTCCCCGACACACCCTCGTATTCATTCACTTCCATGCATTTTGACCTAGTTCTCCCTTGTATTTTCCTGGTACTCCCTAACACTCCTCAGCATGCATTGGCACTCTCTAGCACACCTTAGCACTCTTCGATATTCTTTGCCACTTCATAGCATGCATCACACTCCGTGACGCACATTGGCACTTGGCAAGTCTTAGCATGTTTAGCATGCATTGAGATGACTTGGTATTCTTTGGCATGTTTTAATATTAAATTTATATGAGATGAATTATTGGAAACTAGATGAGAAGAAATGAACGAAGATTTGGTAGTTAAAATGCATTGAAACTTGGCACTTGGCACCTATTGGCACCTAGTGTTGGTGTTCCTAGCATGCCCCTCATGGAAAAGGTACATCTTGGTACTTGGCACATCTTGGTATACTTCACTATCACTCTAGCATGCCTTGGCAGTAATGCATAGCATACCTTGTCACTCCCTACTTAGCACACCTGGAACTCGCTGACTGTAATGTTCCAAACTAGGAAAAATAGTGCTATGCGAAGCAGACAATAAAAATAACACCATAAAATTAAGTAAAACAATCAGACCACAAAACTGTGTGGCATGTGTTAGCACGCCTTTTCATTCCTTATCACGCCCTAGCACTTCTTAGCTATCATGCCCTTACAACTACCCTTACATTTTTTGCGACATGGGAAACCAACAAAATCTTGCCTCAACTAGAACAACAGCTTGACCAAGTTACAATTATGATAACTAGGCTATGCCTTGTTCACCTAAGAACTTCCTAGAACTCATCTTAGGCTACTCATGTATAATTTCAACTTATCCAACTTAACAAGTTACGAAGACAAGGCTCACATCCAACCATGGTCATAAAATCAAACAATTAAGTAACAAATTTACATCTTGACAAGCCATAACATCTCGCACGCCTAATAATCCCTTGGTACTATGTTGCACGTGTTAGCATCCCATGCATTTATTGACATGCTTTAGTACTCCCTAGCACTCCCTGACACTTATCACACCTCGTAATCGCTATCTAACACTCTCTGTCACACTCTTATTCATTCATTTCCTTGCATTTGAAACTATTTCTCCCTTGTGTTTCCTTGTAACTTGGCCCTAACACTCCATGGCATGTGTTGATGCCACACCCTCTTGCCTAGAACTTCTTGGCATGCCTTAGCACTTGACATGTCTTGGCATGCTTAAAATGCCTTGGAACTGTCTAGCATGTGCTGGTACTTCCTGGCATTCCTTAGAACACCTTGACACTCCCTAGATGTCATGCCCTCATAGATAGCCTTACTTTTTTTGCGACTTGGGAACCCAACCAAGTCATTGACAAAACAATGTTGTGCCCAACCCAAATTCTCTAGTTGTCTGAAACTACTTTGTACACACCTTATCACAACCATAGGATTACCTCCTTCAAGTACTATTCTGAACTTATCCTAACACACTTCGTTCTTGGGACTCTTGGAATTCATTGACACTCCTTGGCACACTACACCCTTATTTGTTAATTTCCAGGCATTTTGACCTAGTTCTATGTTATGATGCCTTGGCACTAGCTAGTATACCTTTTCACTCCCTCCTTATCACACTTGGAACTCACTGACAATTAATTTCCATGCATTTTAAAAGAGTGATCCCTTGTGTTTCCCTGACACTTGGCCCTCACATTCCCTAGCATGCATGGATAAAATATTTGCAAATTTTGCCCATATCCTACTATCTAGGGTTTGCTTTTTGACTAAATAAAAAAGTGATAATTGAAGATATAATCATGGGATATGGTAGATAAATCCTCACATTTAATTATCCAAATATATTTTAGTTCAACCATGCCAGGTTGGAGGTCCACCAAGTCGAATTTAAAAAAGTTCTAGAACCCAGCTAGCAATTTTGGCTTGGCGAAATTCTGAAAAATGGGTCTCAAAGTGCCACCTATAACTCCAAGACAATAAATTTTGTGTAAAAAATGAGAAAGTATTTTGTTTTTTTGCGTGTTATGAAAAAAACCCTCCTCCCATTTTCAAAAATACTTTCCCATTTGTTCAGAATCCAAGTTTGAAGTTGGGCACACAAAAACGCAACAAATCCTAGTAGAAGCGTGACAAATAGTCGACTAAAATTTTGATGACTTGAATGAGGTTTTCAGTGTTGTTGAAGACCTTTGAAGAATTTTGGAGATTTCCAATACACCCTCAAGTCTTTAAACCACGCAAAAACATCAGTTTAGCCTCTTCAAACTTGATTCCAAAATTGACTGTCCAGAAGCGCAACGAAAAGAGAAGAAAGGAAGAAAAACTCATATCTCTTTAACCATAACACCTGTGACAAAATGGAAGGAGGTTATTGTGACTGGTTTTAGGCTTAACTAAAGCCTCCTTTTTGTTTCCAAAATTCATCTCCATTTGGTCATAACTATCTTTTGAAAATGATGATGAAAACATAGTCAAAAGCGCAACAACGCTCTAGTAGCAATTGTATTTTGGGAATATATCCAAAACGGTAAATCCAACTAGGCTGAAATTGTTATAAAAATCTAATATAATCATAATGAAACTCCATAAAAATTTTCAAAGTAGAGTCACAAATATCGAAAAAATCCCAACATTGTTTTATATGATGATGTCTCATTTCGCGAAAACCGTGCATCATTTTGTGACACAATTAAGTGGGTGTTTTAATTTCATCCCCATGCATCTCCTATAAAAATTCCATGGAAAATGGGTGTGAGGTTTAAGATATATGACGAGAACATGGTGACTAGGCATAAGCGCAATGCAAACGAGCAACAACTTAGGGGAAGGGAATGAGAGGGAAGGGAGGTAGGAAAAATTATGGGAAAAATATGGGGGATAGGTATGGGTGTTAGGAAATTAATAGAAGTGTAATTTCTCAAAAATAGTGATAAAAAGGGGGGGGGAAAGGTCAAAATACAAACCTAGCGTAAAAGCGCAACAAATTTCTAGGGTTTTTGGTAAAATAAGGAAATGAAAATATTTTGATGAGGGGAATGATGGAGAATGGTCAGGGAAGGATGGTGAAGGAGGTATAAGCTTAAAACTAAGGTCTTTGACTCTTTAATGAAGCTATGACCCATAGAAAATGGAAAGTGTAGCAAAAACCCTAGTAGAAGAATTTTGACTCAATATATGAGGAAAGAAGGTGCAAGTATGGTTGATAGGGTTTGACTGACCATGATTAATCAAAAGTCTCATGAAATATGGAGATGTCCTACCACGATGAAATGATATTCATTTTTGGATTGGGAGTAGCAATGACACCTATACAATGAATCACACTCTTTGCTTTATAACTTGGCAAATTTTGCTAGTATAGACCAAAATTTGACTTTTGACCTTGATTGATTTGAAAGATTAACAAATCCTGATTACTACGGAACATAGGACCCTACCAGAGACCATATTGGATGTTGATCAATATCACCAGGTTTTATCCACAACCATCATGCTTCTATACATCGATTACTTATATGGAAGAGTCCTTATTTCATTTAGTATTTAACTAAGACATACCATGCACATGATTCCAAATATATTTTTGTACCTAACTCTTCCTACCATGTCTCTGAATACATGAATTTCTAAATTATAAAGAAGATCCCTTATATGAAGATGTGCATACCTCTTTCCTTCATTTTGTCATCTAGTCAACTTCTTTCATGAACTACCTCTTTCTTTGAAGAAAATGTGTATGATGAGGCTCCTTTCTCAAGATGATAAAATACTTCAATTATGCCTTCATGCTGAAACTAAACTAGTAAACTTCTTTGATGCTTACTTCCATAATATGCCAAACTACATCCACAAACTTCTAGTGGAATATACTCTTTCCAAGATTCTTCCATATATTGAAGAACCTTCTCATCAAGGATCCTTTCTTACTAGAAGACTATTTCTATAACATGCCATGCGTGCAAGAGGACATCTCTGAGGTAAAACATATTTGTCAATGTATCATTAGTGAGAAATTCGGCTTGTTGCAAATAAGGAAATGTCCTTATCACTGCTATAGTTATATGAAACATAAATAAGGATCCTTTAAAAGGGAAAAATGGTGGTCGTTACCATCCCCCATGGATATGCACAAATTTGCTTGTCAAGGAACTTGGATCATTGCTTTATAACTTGGGATCAATGGGACTGTTTACTCTTGCCTCCTTAAGCTTGAAAAAGAAGAAACATGGCCAGTCAGGACTTAGGAGTCAAGACCTCAGAATGTTGACCATTCATCACATGTTCTGGGCATTAAGCGCACTCATTCCTGCAAGCAAATAAATTATATGCATATTCTATCTCAAATCCCTCTACCATATAAGGACCTTACACTCTTGAAGAACAATAGAACCAATATCCTTGGGACATTAGTAATTCTAGAAATCTGTCCCAAAACTTGATTTGATTGCAGTCAATGTGTACATCAAACAAGCCACGATCTTCCGATTCTCTGTACCAACATATATAGAGACCGAATCCTTAGATTAAATCATAATAACTAAACTAGATGACTCATACCCACTTAGTTATATGCTCAGGTCAACCAAACTTGTGTTAAAGGTCTCTATATAAGGGATTTGGCCTATTGTATTAATTTAGGAATACACCACAGATTTGTACACAATACATAGACTGGACGAAATTGTTTCTTACATTTGATACCACAGAGCTAAGCTTGTGTCTAGATCCTCCAAGTCTATTTTCAACATAACACTTTTCAACACTTTGTCAAGTATGCGAATTCCAAAAAAAATCTTCAGATAATGTTGGCCTCAAAAAATTATATAAGAAGTTAAGCATCAAAACACTTGAGCAAAGCATTGTCATGACAGAGGACTTCACAAGAACGGAACTAGTGTGCCCGAGATCCTTTAGAAGTATATGAGTTCTTGAACAGAGGTTGAATACGGATGTTAGCACTCAGGTCTACAAATTAGTGTGTATGCCAAACAATTGTCGAAGTTAGCAGTATTAGAATACATGTATATAAATTAGTGTTGCATTTTATATAGGCCAACTTCCAGAAATTAAGCTATCTTTTCACAGTAGACTTCCTTGAATAAGGGGTCAAGCCATACCACAAAGAAAATAGAAGTGTGTGTCCAGAATTCTGAAATATCCCATCAAGTAAATGATTAGATCGAACCAAAGAAAAAAAATAAACCCAAAACAATCATTAACACTTTAGCCTATCCACTTCAAAATTGCATTGAAATTTCAGAACAAGTGAATATCTATGTTAACAAGGTTGCAGAGATTGAATACTTGATAGAGTTGCTTCACATGTAGTGTAGTCTTTCACGGGGTCCAACAACTCTATCTCCAGGATGATTACTTGGCTGCAAAGACTTGTCATAATTACGTTCACTGCTTCCTGGGCTTGTCCTCAACTTGGCTCCGATACCATGTTAAATTTAGGATGACTTGCTCTTTGTTGAAGACAGAAGCTTCAATATCTGATTTTCCCAAATATTAACTCATTAGCGTAGAGATCCCTGTAACTTCTTTATATAAGACAACCTTTGAAAGGATCACAATCAAGCTTTCTAGAGTTCATATATGTCTTGTTCACAACTTCAATTGTGAACAACACTGTAACGTTGTCATCAATTTATAAGTATTGTAATGTATCACCATTGCTACTAAGCAGTATCGATGTCATACTTAATGCTGGACCATAAATAGTGGTGAGCTTGAGGTGACATACATAGAACAATACCACGTACATATAACTGTGAGGGAACCGAGAAATATCACTACTCAGGATTCTATTTCTTTTTACTTTTATGATAGCTTCAGATCTTGCAAACTTCAAGGAGGACTACTTCTTCTTGAGATATGACTTCAATAGAATTCCTATTCTGCTACTTGATGTTGGGTATAGAAGATTTCAGGGAGACTATTTAAATTCTACCTATTAGAGCATATTTGATTACATAATTCAAATCTTCCATCCTAATCTTCTTAGATATCCTAGAATAATAATTCATCGTATCTAGAACTCATAAATGTATCAATTATGGAAAATCCAATTTATTTACATAGAAAAATAAGAATTCTTCTAAAAAATTAAGACCTCCTCTTGAAGATTTTATTCTTCAAAGTTGATTTCCTTAAACGTTTCAATGATCCTGCATCATACATCATGGCAATAGAAATCGATACAACCAAAGGCATGTATTTTGATACCCCTTGTATAGGTTGTAATCTTGTAACAACAATAGATATTTTATTTAGGTCTCGAAATTATATGACAACCCTACCATAGTAGCTAGTTAATCTATTGAGCTATTGTGAGGAAACAGGTGAAAGGCTTTGTGCCTGAGTTCATGCCTCATGAAACTCTTCATGGTCATTTGCATGAATGTTTTACTCCTTTAAGATGGTTTTTAAGATTGAAAATATCCATGCAACTAGCATAGGTCACCGAGTAGCTTCACAATGATGGATCATGTGAAATTATAAAAAATATATTAAACCCTTCAATATCCTTTTGGATGTAAAATAGGGAGTTAGGGTTATATATTTTGATTGATTTTATATAGAGAAAGAGGCCCACCTTCTCAAATCTAGGAAGGGGATATCTAAATTGATCTAGATTACCATAAGGCTCAATTTTTACCTAGGAGGATGACATGTATATATTTTGTGTGTCTGGAGAATCCAAGTGGAAGAAAATCATATGATATAGGTTCTCCTCATCATAGGAGAGCCAAAACTAACCATTGGTTGTGCTTTTTCTATCATCAATACTTTTGAGTTAATAAGAGAATCCTTGCAACCCAATTAGCTACCTGCACATAATGATCATAAGCCTACAATAGAATCTTGATAAATTCTCCCCTTTCCCAAGGGAAACTTTAGGCGTCTAGTTCCAAATAGGGCATTAACGCAAGATTATTCTTATCGAGTTTAATAACCAACTCCCTCTTTCATTAGGGAGTCAAACACATAAGGAAGAAGATTCTGAGGTTCATCCATCACAATCTTGATATGGAGGTTGGAATTTATTTCACCGAGCCTTGATAGGTGTGCATCAAATGTGTCAATCATAAGGTCTCATCAATTCAACAACAAAGACTTTTTCAAGCAAATATCCATGGACATATAGTCCATAATGTCAAATCTCAACAAGGCTCATAGAAATGAATCGACACCATTATTTAGAAGATACAATGGTCTTTAATGCTTTATTCTTGCCGATTCTGCGTGCTTCCTCTAAGACTAATGTGCATAGCACACTTATACTATTTTTATCTTATTATTCCATCAGGAAGTCCTACACGGTTATTGAACATTGAAAATTAACTTAGAAGAGCCAAGTTCTATAGAAAAAACCTCCAACCCAAGGTCATGCTACACTCTCAAAGAGTTCTTCACTTGAATAAACCTCCCATTCCATCCCACCACCAACACTCTCAACCTTCTTCTCACGTCTAACCCTTTGAAATACCACCCACTTAGAAGAGCTTCCAGACATCTGGACATTGATTCACCATCTCGTAGAATTTCTTCCAAGAACATTAGGTCCGGGGAACTATTGTCAACTATCCTCTTCAAATCATGTCTTTTGAAGGGGCATGTTAACCCTCTACAATCTATAGATAGCAATTTCATTTTAAAACCCCTCTTAGGGATTTCACTGCTCTGAGCACTCCTTGGATGATTTAGTGTTTACCAATTAATAACTCCTTTCAATTGAACTCTTTTTCTTTTGTCAAATTTGATTTCCTACCTCTGCCTCTACTTTCCCTTGAAGTGATGGAGAACTTTTTCAAACCCTTCAACAACCCTTTAGGATGAGGCAAGATTGAGAATGATCAGAGATTATATACTATGTCACGCTCCTTCAATTTTCAGAGGATGATGTGAGGTTCAAAGTCAAAGGGGGTGACCATCCACCTAATAATGGAGTAGTCTAACTAATAGACGCAATGGATTTTCTAGCTAGAATTCACCAATATAATTTAGAACAAGATTGTGATTTCTTGTTTTTTAAAATTAAATTTTGAACACATAAGTTAATTCAACAGCTTAATAAACCCATGAGTCCTAGAACTTTATAGATTAAATAGTTTAAACTTATAATTCTTGAAAATATCTACTGGATTTTTCGGTAAAGTTGACAAAAGCAAGTGCTCCTAAAAAGACCATTTTATCTATTAGTTTGACTACACACTTAATAATCATTGATAATTAAATTAAAATTCTAGAATCCCTATTCCAAAATTGACATGTCCTTTAGAATAATAAATTAAAATTCTAGAAACCCTATTCCAAAATAAACGCTTTTATAAACATAATTAAGAGTGCCTACTTATTGGAGTTTTTGAAAAAAATTCTAGTTTATTTTCCATCTAATTTTTCTAGAATTCGGTAAGGATTCAGTGAAACCACAAGTTCTGACAGGTGAAATTTTCACAATCAAAGTGCCCAAGGGGTTTTTGAGGGTGTTGTAGTTAAAAAAAACCAGTTTTAATAACACTAATCAAGATTTGACCTCAAAAAAATTTGCAAAATTACAGCAAAAAATCAGCTAGATTTCCAAAAAGTCTGATGAGTTGACAACTTGACACTCCAACATAATTACTTAAAATATAATCAAAATAAATATCAAACCATAAAATAATTAACAATTAAAAAATACAAAAACTTTTATTTATAATTATATAAAATTAAGATGCATATAGCAATAACATTTATAAAAGAAATAAACCAAATATTTTAGTTTCTTAAAATCTAAATACATTAAAATTCGTCATATTGTAATTCTAAAGTAATCATAATATACATTAAAATTCATCATATTATAATTGGAAAGTAATCTAAATGTTTCATTTTTTAAGATCCCAATACATTAAAATTCATTAAATTATAATTCAAATTACTCACTATGTAATTAAAATAAATCCAAAAACATTAAATACTTAAAACAATTCAAAAAAGTCGTAAAGTAATTTTAATGTTTTTTTTTATAGATCCAAATACATTAAAATTCCTTAAATTTTAATTCAAATTATTCACTATATAATTAAAATAAATCTAAAGAAATAA
>APFE030639160.1:52694-82741 GCA_000404065.3 Pinus taeda | reverse complement strand
AATGGTAAAAAATAAATATAAAGAAATAAATTACTTTAACAATTCAAAAATACCCTCAAATTTAATTTATATAAACAATTCAAAAATATCCTCAAATTTAATTTATAAACGGTAAATTTTGTATGAGATATCTCTTAAAAAAAAAAAGAGTCACCATCATATTGAAAAGGAGAGGGAGCGGCTTCCAAATGAAGCACATTTGAAAAGAGGTCGTGATCATATTGAGAAAGAGACGAAGCCATTTGTAAAGGGAGTTATTTATAATGTGATTTTTTGGAGATTCTGGTGACGGAATCCGGTCGAAGAAACTGAGGTTAAATTTTGATTTGTTGCAGTTAAAATAGTTTTTTAACTGTATGTTTGGATTCGGCACCCTGAAAAACCCCTAGGATGCTTTGATTGTGGAGAAAATAGCTATCAAACTTGCGATTTAATTTAAGTATGAAATCCATTTTTCAAATCAACTCGACATGATTGTTGTGATCTCTTTCTCCGAAAGCTCCCACCACGTTTCAAGCCCAAATCGACTATTGAGGCGAGTGAAATACCTGGCAGTGGGCGCCATATTCATGAATTTCAAATTTGATTTCCATTTACTCACAGCCCTCTGATTCAAACAAAGAGAATACACCGGTCAGAGTTCCTCATGAATGTATAGAACCAAATGCAACAAGCCTTCATCCTCCATTAAGTCTCGACCACATTTTCGCATCTGGGCACTTGGTTATCTCCCCATTCTAATCAAAACAAGGTAATATTCGGTCTCTTGCAATCTTCAATGTATCTGCGAGGGAAAGTATTGCAGTTTCAGTACATAAAATATGTTCTTCTTTATTCAATTATTGTTTATCAGTCTTTCCATTTCAGATCAACGATGGTGGTTATTGTCGAAGATCCCCTTTTGGTAGAGAACCCACAGAGGTTTTCTATGTTTCTGATCAAGCATGAGAAGGTAGAGGCTAGTTTTTGGACTAGTAAGGATTTAGAAAGGATGAATACAGCATGTTTGCTTGAATGTGTGTATATATGTTGAGTGGTTGGTGCTTTTTTGCAGCTAAGGAACTTGATTTTTCACAAGATCTTCCCCACTGGGAAAGATTGGGCACTTGTTAAAGGCATTTCACTAGTCATGCTTGGCTTTCTTTGTCGCTTCTGACAGGATTGTTTTGGAGAATTTAGCAGGCTGTTCCATGAAAGAACTTTAAGTTCATGAGGTGCATGTCCAACATTTAGGATATTTATTTTGTTTGTTTTTTTAGTACTGACTCCGATCTTGCAAGGCAGGGTTCCCGACATTTGATGTCTTAAATTTTTTTGTAATGTTTTGCATGCCTGTGCATTTTATCGGTTCAAGATTGCAAGTGAAAATACTTTATGGGTTACAGATTAAGTGAAAATTTTCCTTCAGGTTTTCTTCTTGTTCTTGATCTACTGGTCTTCTATAACTTAAATTGATTAGTGCATTTTCAGGTTTTCTTCTTGTTCTTGATCTACTGGTATTCTATAACTTAAATTGATTAGTGCATTTTATTGTTGGCTATGGTCTTATGATGTGATATTTTTGTTGAATTATGTGCAGAAATGTGTAATCTTTTGTTGGAGACTTATATCAAGGACTCTAAAGAGAAGGATCACTTGTTTCATGAAATTGAAACTGTTTCCTGTGTAGCTAAAAAAAGAAGACTGGACTCAATGCTGGATTGATAGGTAGCAAAAGTTTATTTAGAAGTTTAAAACCAGATCTACATATTTAGGTTCTAACCCTTAGTTTTTGATTAAAAAGCTTCATATGTATTGCTTATAACAACCTATCAATATTTTTGCAGCTCCGATAGTTTTGTCAAAAGGCTTCTTGCATTCCCTGATGTGGAGGGTATCTTTTTATCTAGGAGATCTACTCATTTATGTCTTCAGTGATTAGTTACTCCTTTATACCCTTTTGATATTAAGAATTCCATTATTTTCTTTCTTTATTTGTTGAAGAATTCCATTATTTTCTTTCTTTATTTGTTTTTTTTACTGTGGATGTTTGTAGTGCAACTTTTGTTCAATATTCTTGCTGAAAAAAATGGGTCTAATGTTAGGCCTAACATTTCCAAATGAGCTAGTTTTAAGGGTTGAAGGTCTTCACTGTTATTTTGCCTGCTTGTTTTACTGGTATGTTGATTTTTCTGAGATTGGGGGTTTTGGCTAGTAATTTCATATTTTATTTTTATTTTTAATAATCTTTATATAAATTCTGTTTTGATTTATATTAGATTTGGTTGATAATTTTATATTTGATTGACTTAATTAAAATTGATGTATTTTATTGATTTATTTTTTATCATATATTCTTTTTTATTTTTTTCTTAATTTTACTATTTCGATAAATTCTATTATTTAATTTAACCATTTATTTTTATAGTTATATTTATTATATTTCTGTTAATATCCTTGGTCATTTATCTCTATGACAATAATACGTGTATTTTTACTTTTAAATAATTATAATTTTATAATGAATTAGTTATTAAAGTTTGTATTACCATATTTTTATTCTTAGCTTAGATTTATATATTTTTCCTCTTTCAGGTTATGTTTGACTTCTTAATTGTCATTTTCTATTATGATTTATTTAATTTCTTTCATTTTATTTTGATTTTTATATATTTTAATTTCATTTATTTATTATTTTTTTTTTTTATGGTTTTTTGTTTTAATTTATTTCTTTATTATTTATGTTTTGGATACGATTTATTTTATAATAGTCTTGACTTTTCTCGGTTTTCAATTAATTTGTTTAGGCTTTATTATTATTTATAATATATATATGTTTGTTTTGACCTTGTAACATGTAGTGTTATGTTTTACTTGATTTAGTCATTATATTTTTTGTAGTCTAATTTTAGCATTCTTTATATTAGTATTAATTATTTTAGCTCAATATTTATTAATATTATATTTTTAAACAGTATTTAGTTTCCAATTATTATTTATGACTATTTTCTTTTAACTGTTTGACTCAATTCTATGTGCAACCCTTTTAATATTTATTCTCTTGCTCAAATGAGAGTTTCCATTTTAGTTCTGGCTATGAACCACATTCAATGTCTAGAAAGGCGTAGACACTAAAATTCCATTGTAATTTTTATCGAAATAATTTCATTTTACAAAATATGGATCACAAAAGTTTGAATTCAAAAAAAGCATCAATGTCTATAAAGGCGTAGACATTAAAATTCCATTGTGATTTTTATCGAAATGATTTCATTTTACTATCACAAAAGTTTGAATTCAAAAAAAGTTCTATCTTGTTTTGCAACATGCTAAATCATAAACTTAGTGAAGAAAGAGTGAAGGAGATAGTATGTGATGTTGTTGGGATGAATGAGAATTAGTTTTTGATACTCTCCCATGTGATATTTGTTGGGATGAATGAGGATTAGTTTTTGATGCTCTCCCATGTGATCGTGTTGGGATGAATGCTAAACTCATGAATCAGTATATTGACTTTGTTACTGACCATGTTTTCTTTTTCTTTCCATTTGTTTTCAAAAGTTATCTACAACATCAGCTTTTTAGTATGTAACTTAGTTAACATGGTTTTGCTTAAAATTTTATTGAAGGTTGAATGCTCTGTTTATAAGGTGTTCTTTACTATGGTGACATTTTATTTTCTTATTTTATACAGGTCATCTAGCAACATGGTGGCCACTATCGCCCCACTAAAGAAAATTTGTTTGAGTTTCTTGATTTTATAGAGAAAAATGGTAGACATTAATGTTGATGTTGAGGTATAAGTTGTATACATATTTTATAGTTTAATTTAGTTTATATTCTATTGTTCATCGTATTTATAGTTTACTTTGCATTGCGTCTTCTTTCATTTTCAGAAGAGGAAATCAATATTGTTGGACGTAAGAAGCAAAATTGAAGAAATAGGAGAACAATAACACTCGAGAGAAAAAAATAGAAAAAGAAAAAGAAAAGAGCTCTCTCTGGTTTGGTAGGCTAGCTACAAAACTAAAAAGCTTGATGTCTGGTTACCTTCGCCATCTCCTCATCAACCTCATAAATTGTGGAGGATAACAGAGGGCATGGCAACTAGGGAGTGCCAAGGTGTTCTAGTGAATGCAAGGTTCTCAAGTCATGGAAAAATGTAATCCTAGTTGTGAGGTCATGACTGCCAAGGTGTGTTAGGCAATGATAGGGCATGCTAACATGTGCTAGATAGTACGAATACATGTCAAACAAACTAAGACGTGTCAAGTGCTAAGGCATGCCAAGATGTACAAGGGTTCCAAGTCCCTTCCTCTTCTTCTTCCATATGCTATCCACTTATGACATTTCCTTTGCAATATTTGGTGAATTTGTTAGTTATAAGTAATTTATAAGTAATAAATGTCTTTAGAGTTTCACTTTTAATTGAGTATTCAACTGAACATATTGATTCTCTTATACATAATTATTTTTCCCTCCACCCACTTTTCATAACTTCAATAACCATTAGGTAGGGACTTACAACTTTGATCTTGGTTTGCTTGTTTCATAAAATATTGCCGAAACTTTAATTTATTGAAATTTGTAGAATTTACAAATTTATGAGGTTTCAAGGTCTAATTTTTGAAAGTATAATTCTTTAAAGGGTGTTAGCTCAATAGAAGAGCACCTGCTTTACAAGTAGGAGGTTGGTGGTTTGATTCCATCGTGCTCTGACATCCATATGGAATGGCGACGATCAATGTTTGGTGACAGAGGCTCTTTTGACCATCACCAATGAGCTTTGGTGATATTTTTTGACCCTTACCAAAAATATGAAATGGTGACGGTCAATGAACGCCACCATATACACGCATCAATAGTGACGACTCTCAAAGATCCATAACCATAAATTGTTGTTGTTGATATGAAATGGTGATGGTCGATGTCCATCATTATAGTCATTATTCGTGACAGACTTTGAATGTCACCACAACACCTATACTTTTGGCAATGCGGCTTTTGATGATGGTCAACAAACGTCACCATATATATGCACCAATAGTGACGACCGTTAAAGATCCATCACAATAAATCATTGTTGTTCATATGAAATGGTGATGGTCGCTATCCGTCGTTATAATCAGTACTCGTGATGGACCTTGAATGTCACCATAACACCTATACTTTTGGCGATGCCACATTTGGTGACCGAGCTTATGGTTCATCACCATTGCTCATATGCAATGGTGACGATCGATATCCATCATTATAAATCATTATTGGTGACGAACTTTGACTGTCACTACAACACCTATACTTTTAGCGATGCCACCTTTGATGACATTAAGTTTTTGGTGACGAAGGCTATGGTCCATCACCATTGCTCATATGAAATGGTGATGGTCGCTATCCGTCATTATAAATTATTATTGGTGATGGACTTTGTATGTAAATACAACACTTATACTTTTGGTGACGTTCAGTTTTTGGTGACGAATGCTCTTTGGACCATCACCAATGAGCTTATGGTGACATTTTTCGCCCCTCACCAATGTCCTTTTTTCTTGTAGTGAATATAATGATTTTTGGGTGACCAATTAAATAGGTTGTTTAATATTTTACTCAGTATAGATAATAACATAGCATTAGGGACATAAGGGAGGCTGATAGTCATCTTGGACCTTCTCCATGTCCTATACTACCTAAAAGATATGTAGAAAAGATTATGTAATCGTAGGTAGCACTCACATGTACATAAGTTTTGTCAATAATCTAAAGCTATAAACCCTTGAATGAAAACTCTGTAATATCAGGCTTTACAAAAATATGAGGGTCTTCTCAGGCTCAAAAGCTAACCCTTTTACAATTAAAATGAAAGTATATATAGAGAATTGTAGTCCTGAAGCTATTGCAAGATTTCAGGAATAAAAGTATTAGCAATGCACTAAAAATAATATCTAATTTGTTACAAACTTTTTTGAAACAAATTCAAATAAAGACTAAAAATAAAACTAAACCTAAAATGTTTGCAATGTGTCTCGAATGGTTGAAAATGGAGCCAAATTCCTTTGAAATGGGAATTCTCTACCACTTATCCTTTGGCTGACAGTCATTTTGTGCATGAGAATCTGGGATTAACCCTTGTTCACTGATATCTTGCCTTGAGAATCTCTTCCACATGTTAATTGATTGCTACCTCATCCATTAGATTTCATGATCTTGAAATGATCCTCGAATCTTGAATAAACCTTATAATTGTTTAAACTTCTTCCTAGATATGCTAAATTGATCCTTAAATGCTAATCTTTTGTCAAAGAATCTGGTATTTCATATTATGTCTCGGTATACTCCGTTATTGCTAGATATTACTTGAATCTTTAATAATCCTTGAAGACATTCACAAAATCCTTAAAAATATGGATTTAATCCCCAATTTCTAATCATAATATATGATTGTTTTACCACCCTTCATTTAACATGCACAGTCTAAAATATATGCAACTTCTTTTTCTAGATATTCTACAAGTCTTTAAGTAGTCTTCTATGGAGACATTTCTTTATTTCTCCTACAATAATTTCTAATTGAAGTTTTTTATTGTAGAAGGGTCAGCATGATTATTAGGTGTTTGGATGGAACTCCATGGTAGGTGCAGGCTTATTGAAGAAGCCATAAAATGATAATCATGGTAGTTTTTGTTCAACCGGCCAAAGAGTCAATGGGAAGAGAGGTTTGTAGTCACCTTCCAAGGAGTATAAGGACTTAAAGCCTATATCAGACCCTCCTCATTGGAAAGTGCTCTAAATAAGATTTCCAACGATATGCAAAAGTCCAAAAATGGACTCCTCGATCAAAATTTATGGCTTGTTGAAGTTCAGGGACTTGAAGCCTTAGGCAGGAAGAGATATAGGCATATCATAGGTTAGGAAAATTAGCACATCGCAACATTGAAAGTTAGAGATATCGACGCGTCTCATTATCGACGATTGACGATCAGAGGTCTAGCGACATCTTCCATATCAACGATTGGAGGATAACAAAACCTCAAATCGGTGCATTGTAACATAAGAGCAGGCTGTATCGCATATCAACAGATTGGAAGATCGAAGATCGAAACTTTCCTAGTGTGAACCCTTTAAAAAGCTGCGATATGGGTAAAGTTTTGATTGTGTTAAAAGCCGCTGGGAAGGCCAAAAGAGAAATAAAAAAGGAATTCATCGCAAAACCAAAGGTGGGCGACCTCTTTTCTCTCTCCTCTAGTAGGACACGTGGCCACATGTGATTGGATTTGATAAGGACACATTGTAGTGTATGATCAACTCTGATTAGTACACATGGCAGTGTCTGGTTGGCTCTTATAAGGGACAAGTGGCAACTGACGTCAGCATAGTGTGGCCGTATAGAAGGACACGTGGCAGGTTGTTTTGACATTTTGAGGGGGTTTAATGGGCCATATATGGGTGACATGTGTCACCACTCAGGAAGTGCCACATGGTACTGATGACATCACATCGGAAGGTCAGTAATCGGAGGAGTTAGGATATCAACACTTTATATCAGTTGGAAATTGAAAAAGGCTAATAAGGGGGCTCTAATGTGTTAGCGTATGGTCAAAAGGAAACTAATAGAAATAAGGGCACAAAGAATTAAAAAATGAAAAAGGCCCCCGACAGAATGCTAAAGGACTTAACGCCTTAAGGCTAAGCCTCTGGTCACTGTACCCGATCCTATGGTGGAAATACAAAAAGGGGCTAAACAAAAAGGTCCAAGGACATCAGAATTCGCTATTTTCATAATGTCTCTTAAGAATAAAGATCGAATAAGGCAAAGCTCTAATATAGTGTAATACAAAGAGTTAAAGGCATATGGGTCGAAAACTGCAGGATTGATTGTGGAACATGGGAGTTGGTCACAGGAGTAATGGATGCTATCAAAGAACTACTTGGCTTGTTTCGATGTTGAAAGAAATCCATATTTGATGTACCGTGCACATATTATAGAAATAAATGAAAAATAGAGAGACCATGTGGAAGTACAGTCAAGCTCTATGAGCCATGACTAAGCATGGGGAGTCTCATTGGAATGTGCAGGTGGACTAAGATTAAATTTTCAGGATGGAGAGTCACATAGTGAGATGGTGAAATGAACGAATCCCATTCTTATGTTTTAATACAGCGAAAAAATTTGTAAAGAGTGATGAAAAAGAAGAATGGAGTTTCATGCTAAGAGTACACTCTCGGTTAATGTGGATGGCAACAAAGTCTACATTGAGCTCAGTGCAGTACATGAACCAAAATCAGAACTTCCATTAAGCTATGTGGGTGTTGAGAAAATGTGTGAGAGTATTGAGATGTGAGTGGAGCGCATAGTGATAGAGAGGTTGAAGCACCTGAGAGGAATTTTCCTGATAGTGTAGCAAGAGCATTGAGGGTGTTGTGTGGAGAATGAAGAGGGTAGTGCCAGAGAGAATACAATGAAGGAAGAGCGTAGATGAATTCTGGTTGTGAGCTGCAAGAGGAGATCTCTTGCAAGTGAGCACAAAAATAAGAGTGCAAAAGTTGAATTTGTAGACAACCATTTATTGGTATTTTACTTGTATAATTGTGTGCCTCTTTTTTTAGTTTGAAAATTGTATCAAAATAGTAGAATAGTGGCAAGGGAAGGTTGGTGCCTGCATATTGAAGAGACTTGTGCCTCTTGTCAAGTTGGTACTTGCTAACCAAAGGTAGGTTGGTGCCTCTTGGCAAATTGGTGCTTTCTAAAAAAAGGAGGTCGGTGCCTCCTGTGAGTGGGTGCTCACAAACAAATATATGTAATTAAGTGGGTGCTTTTACATTATACAAAAAAAAACAAATTGGTGGTTTTTTCCCTCTGGGTTTCCACGTGAAAAACACTGTGTCAAATGTGTGCTGCTCATGAGATTGATATTTGAATGTGTCTGAAATATTATTGTTTCACTATTTTAAAAAGCTGCGATATGGGTAAAATTTTGATTGCGTTAAAAGCCGTTGGGAAGGCCAAAAGAGAAATAAAAAAGGAATTCATTGCAAAACCAAAGGTGGGCGACCTCTTTTCTCTCTCCTCTAGTAGGACACGTGGCCACATGTGATTGGATTTGATAAGGACACATCGTAGTGTATGATCATCTCTGACTAGGACACATGGCAGTGTCTGGTTGGCTCTTATAAGGGACAAGTGGCAACTGACGTCAGCATAGTGTGGCCATATAGAAGGACACGTGGCAGGTTGTTTTGACATTTTGAGGGTGATTAATGGGCCATATATGGGTGACATGTGTCACCACTCAGGAAGTCCCACATGGTAGTGATGACATCACATCGGAAGGTCAGTAATCGGAGGAGTTAGGATATCAGCACTTTATATCAGTTGGAAATTGAAAAAGGCTAATAAGGGGGCTCTAATGTGTTAGCGTATGGTCAAAAGGAAACTAATATAAATAAGGGCACAAAGAATTAAAAAATGAAAAAGGCCCCCGACAGAATGCTAAAGGACTTAACGCCTTAAGGCTAAGCCTCTGGTCACTGCACCCGATCCTATGGTGGAAATGCAAAAAGTGGCTAAACAAAAAGGTCCAAGGACATCAGAATTCGCTATTTTCATAATGTCTCTTAAGAATAAAGATCTAATAAGGCAAAGCTCTAATATAGTGTAATAGAAAGAGTTAAAGGCATATGGGTCGAAAACTGCAGGATTGACTGTGGAACATGCGAGTTGGTCACAGGAGTAATGGCTGCTATCAAAGAACTACTTGGCTTGTTTCGATGTTGAAAGAAATCCATATTTGATGTACCGTGCACATATTATAGAAATAAATGAAAAATAGAGAGACCATGCGGAAGTACAGTCAAGCTCTATGAGCCATGACTAAGCATGGGGAGTCTCAGTGGAATGTGCAGGTGGACTAAGATTAAATTTTCAGGATGGAGAGTCACATAGTGAGATGGTGAAATGAACGAATCCCATTCTTATGTTTTAATATAGCGAAAAAAATTGTAAAGAGTGATGAAAAAGGAGAATGGAGTTTCATGCTAAGAGTACACTCTCGGGCAATGTGGATGGCAAAAAAGTCTACATTGAGCTCAGTGCAGTACATGAAAAAAAATCAGAACTTCCATTGAGCTATGTGGGTGTTGAGAAAATGTGTGAAAGTATTGAGATGTGAGTGGAGCGCATAGTGATAGAGAGGTTGAAGCACCTGAGAGGAATTTTCCTGATAGTGTAGCAAGAGCATTTAGGGTGTTGTGTGGAGAATGGAGAGGGTAGTGCCAGAGAGAAGACAATGAAGGAAGAGCGTAGATGAATTCTGGTTGTGAGCTGCAAGAGGAGATCTCTTGCAAGTGAGCACAAAAATAAGAGTGCAAAAGTTGAATTTGTAGACAACCATTTATTGGTATTTTACTTGTATAATTATGTGCCTCTTTTTTCAGTTTGAAAATTGTATCAAAATAGTAGAATAGTGGCAAGGGAAGGTTGGTGCCTGCATACTGAAGAGACTTGTGCCTCTTGTCAAGTTGGTACTTGCTAACCAAAGGTAGGTTGGTGCCTCTTGGCAAACTGGTGCTTTCTAAAAAAAGGAGGTCGGTGCCTCCTGTGAGTGGGTGCTCACAAACAAATATATGTAATTAAGTGGGTGCTTTTACATTATACAAAAAACAACAAATTGGTGGTTTTCTCCCTCTGGGTTTCCACGTGAAAAACACTGTGTCAAATGTGTGCTGCTCATGAGATTGATATTTGAATGTGTCTGAAATACTATTGTTTCACTATTTTAAAAAGCTGCGATATGGGTAAAATTTTGATTGCGTTAAAAGTCGCTGGGAAGGCCAAAAGAGAAATAAAAAAGGAATTCATCGCAAAAACAAAGGTGGGCGACCTCTTTTCTCTCTCCTCTAGTAGGACACGTGGCTGCATGTGATTGGATTTGATAAGGACACATCGTAGTGTATGATCAGCTCTGATTAGGACACATGGCAGTGTCTGGTTGGCTCTTATAAGGGACAAGTGGCAACTGACGTCAGCATAGTGTGGCCGTATAGAAGGACATGTGGCAGGTTGTTTTGACATTTTCAGGGGGTTTAATGGGCCATATATGGGTGACATGTGTCACCACTCAGGAAGTGCCACATGGTAGTGATGACATCACATCGGAAGGTCAGTAATCGGAGGAGTTAGGATATCAGCACTTTATATCAGTTGGAAATTGAAAAAGGATAATAAGGGGGCTCTAATGTGTTAGCGTATGGTCAAAAGGAAACTAATAGAAATAAGGGCACAAAGAATTAAAAAATGAAAAAGGCCCCCGACAGAATGCTAAAGGACTTAACGCCTTAAGGCTAAGCCTCTGGTCACTGCACCCGATCCTATGGTGGAAATGCAAAAAGTGGCTAAACAAAAAGGTCCAAGGACATCAGAATTCTCTATTTTCATAATGTCTCTTAAGAATAAAGATCTAATAAGGCAAAGCTCTAATATAGTGTAATACAAAGAGTTAAAGGCATATGGGTCGAAAACTGCAGGATTGATTGTGGAACATGGGAGTTGGTCACGGGAGTAATGGCTGCTATCAAAGAACTACTTGGCTTGTTTTGATGTTGAAATAAATCCATATTTGATGTACCATGCACATATTATAGAAATAAATAAAAAATAGAGAGACCACGCGGAAGTACAGTCAAGCTCTATGAGCCATGACTAAGCATGGGGAGTCTCAGTGGAATGTGCAGGTGGACTAAGATTAAATTTTCAGGATGGAGAGTCACATAGTGAGATGGTGAAATGAACGAATCCCATTCTTATGTTTTAATACAGCGAAAAAATTTGTAAAGAGTGATGAAAAAGAAGAATGGAGTTTCATGCTAAGAGTACACTCTCGGGCAATGTGGATGGAAACAAAGTCTACATTGAGCTGAGTGCAGTACATGAACAAAAATCATAACTTCCATTGAGCTATGCGGGTGTTGAGAAAATGTGTGAGAGTATTGAGATGTGAGTGGAGCGCATAGTGATAGAGAGGTTGAAGCACCTGAGAGGAATTTTCCTGATAGTGTAGCAAGAGCATTGAGGGTGTTGTGTGGAGAATGGAGAGGGTAGTGCCAGAGAGAAGACAATGAAGGAAGAGCGTAGATGAATTATGGTTGTGAGCTGCAAGAGGAGATCTCTTGCAAGTGAGCACAAAAATAAGAGTGCAAAAGTTGAATTTGTAGACAACCATTTATTGGTATTTTACTTGTATAATTGTGTGCATCTTTTTTCAGTTTGAAAATTGTATCAAAATAGTAGAATAGTGGCAAGGGAAGGTTGGTGCCTGCATACTGAAGAGACTTGTGCCTCTTGTCAAGTTGGTACTTGCTAACCAAAGGTAGGTTGGTGCCTCTTGGAAAATTGGTGCTTTCTAAAAAAAGGAGGTCGGTGCCTCCTGTGAGTGGGTGCTCACAAACAAATATATAAAATTAAGTGGGTGCTTTTACATTATACAAAAAACAAAAACTTGGTGGTTTTTTCCCTCTAGGTTTCCACGTGAAAAACACCGTTTCAAATGTGTGCTGCTCATGAGATTGATATTTGAATGTGTCTGAAATATTATTGTTTCACTATTTTATGAATGCATTCTCTCACAAGTGAAGAACATGAGAAGGGACTGCAAGCATAGTAAGAAAAAGAAAAAAGAGTTTCTTAATTACTGATTCATGCCCCCCCCCCGCAATTCCTTATTCTAACAATTGGTATCAGAGCCTAGGTTCCTTCAACAATAGTTTAAACACTGGAAGGTAGATCTATTAGGAATTATGTCTAGGCAAGAGAGTCAGGAAATTTACTCAAGTAGAGTACCACTCTTTGATGGGACCAACTATGATTTTTGGAAAGTGAGAATGAAGGCGTATCTTATGTCCCTGGGAGTATATTTTTGGACTTCAGTACTAATAGAAAACAATGACCCTGATATTCCTCCCACCAATGTAGATGGAAAAAAAATACATGAGCAATGGTGAAGCCAGGCATGCCATTCTCGCTGGTCTTAGTCAATTATAACTTGTAAAAGTTATGCATTGTAAGAATGCTAATGAAATGCGGGTAAAAATTAACCAGTGTCATGAAGGAGATGAAGAGGTCAAGCAAGCGAAACTTCAGACTTTCAGAATGAGGTTTGAAATATTGAGAATGAAAGCATAACAGAATACTTCGTGAGAGTTGATGAAGTTATTAATATGATTAGAGGATTTGGTGAAGAATTCAAGGAAGAGATGATCGTTTAGAAAATATTAAGATCTCTACCCATGAAATTTAATGCCAAAATCTCAGCTATTGAGGAAATGGCTAATTTAAAGGATCTCAAGATGGATCACCTGCATGATACTCTCACAGTGTATGAGATGAAAGTAGGAATACAAAATTCTAAACCAAAGGAAGAAGCGTTCAAAGTATCCAGAAATGGAAAGGAGCACAAAGATCATCAATATTTCTCTAGTTGTGAATCTGATAAGGAGTTGGCTCAACTAGCGAGAAGACTGAAGCATGGCCTAGGAAAATATAAAGGGAAGTTTCCCTTTAAGTGTTTTGACTATGGAAAAGTTGGACATTTATCTTCCAATTTCCCTTATAAAGAAATTCCTAAAAGGGAAGAGGATCTGAAATTTTGAAAAAAGTCTCAGATACATCAAAAGAAAAATCCCAATAAGAAGAAGGGGTTCTACTCCAAAGAATATAGCTCAGCATCAGGGTCAGACTATGAAGACTCATTAGAGAATGAGTCAGGTAAGTACCTTCTTATGGCCTTTGAAATAGACTCCAAGAAACAAGGTATTATGGACTTTGAAGAGGAAGAAGAAGAATGAGTAGTAGACCTTGAAGGCGAACATATCATTGCCCTCGACAAATTAAAGAAATAAAGGAAGAAGAATAAGCAGTTCAAGGAAAAATTGTAGCTTGCATAGGAAGGTATGTATAACTATGACAACGAGGAGTTTTCCTATCAAAAGGAAAAGGTTAAAGAATCTATCAAGAGAAAGGACAGTCTAGTCTTGTTACTAAATGAAAATCAAGGAAACTGTGAGAGACTGGAAGAGGAGAATAAACAGTTGAAACTGGAGGTTCTCAAGTTAAAAAATGAGACGATCTCACATATATGAAAATATGATATTTTGTCTTTGAAAATAGAGTTCGAGGAGGCCAACCGAAAATAAGTTCTTCAAGACTTGATTCAAGAATGGGAAGAGAACTGTCAGAGTCTTGAAGCAGAGATTGTCTCTCTGAGAACCGATCTTGAGAAAACAAAGACCGAGAAGGTTCTAAATGAAAAGTTTGTTGAAGGGGAAAGGAAACTAGATCAGATCTTGAATAGTCAAAGGCCTTCTAGAATCAAAACCAGTATAGGATCCTCCAAGACATGAGAATCTTCTGTTGGAAATATAAAATCCAGGTTTGTAGGATTCAAAGAACCACAGAGTCATGAGAAGAAGCATTATGAAAGAATTAATGAAGACAAAAGAGATGCTGGAAAACGAGGAGATCATCAATGGATAACAAACCAATCAGTCAGACGACTAAGGTATTTTCCTGCTCAATCTCATAATGCTTTTAACAATAGGCATTCCTATTAATTTTATGGTCACTACTATAAGTTTCATATCTTTGGACATAAAGCAATTGATTGTAGAAGGATCAAAGTTGAAAGAGATGAAAATCTCAGATATAATGCGCACTGGGTTTCTAAGCTGCAAGATTCCTCTCTTAGAAATCATATTGTCTTCTCTCCTCTACTAAGTGAAGTAGAATCCTTCAAGACTAATAATTTTGGGCACACAGCAAATGAGTGAAGATGCAGGTTTGAACACTTATCTAAGTCCCAATATGATAAACAATCAACTATCCAGAAGGATAGTGGGAGCTGGAAACGGAAGATTAAATATGGCATGCGATGTGGACTTGCCTTATCAGCTCATAACCAAGGACACAAATGGTATGTGGATAGTGGTTGTTCCAAACATATGACTGGGGAAAAAAGAAAATTTTTGTCACTTAAGGAAAAGGAAAGAGGAAGCAATGTCACCTTTTTAAACAATGCTCCAACAAGAATCAAGGGTAAAGGTGTAGCGAGTCTTGATAAAAAGCCATAAGCACATAATGTGCTATATGTAGAAGGTATCAAGAAAAATCTACTCAGTGTTAGCCAAATGTGTGATAATGGCTATGATGTGACATTTCAATCTAATGGCTGTGAGATCTGCAACATAAAGAATGGAAAACTGGTGGTAAAAGCAGTTAGAACACATAATAATGTATATGTGTTTGATGATTCTAGGGTTAACTATTATTTAAGAAAAAGAAGTGAAGCACGGTTGTGGCACAAGAGGCTTGGGCATGTGAATTTCGATAGTTTGATAAAAATAAGCAACATGGGAGTAGTGGGAGGATTACCAAGACTGTCAAATCCCGATAACACAATCTGCAAGTCGTGTCAGTTTGGAAAGTATACTAGAACTCATTTCAAATCAAAAGAGTTTGCCTCATCCTGACCTCTAGAGCTCATTCATTCAGATCTTTGTGGCCCAACTAGAGAAAATACCTCAAAAGGATAAATGTATTTCATGTTCCTCATTAATGATTTCACCTGGGCTACTTGGATTGTTCTGTTAAAAGAAAAATAGAAAGAATTAAAACATTTCAAGAAGCTGAAAGCTCAGGTAGAAAATGAGAAATATTTAAAGATAAAATGCTTAAAATTGGGCAGAGGGAGAGAGTACACCACAAGAGAGTTTGAGGAATTATGTGAAGAGCATGAAATTAGGAGGTAGTACTCAGTGGCTAGAACTCCTCAACAAAATGGAGTAGTAGAGAGGAAGAACAAAACAATCCAAGAAATGGCTAGACCAATGTTGGACGAAGTAGGAGTGTCTCACAACTTTTGGGGAGAAGCAACCTAGGTAACAATATATTTTTCAAATAGAACTCAACTCAGGACTAAGAGTGATAAAACTCCCTATGAGTTATGGAAGGGAAGACTTGTAGAAGTTAAAATCCTAAATGTGTTTGGGATCAAGTGCTTCATTAAAAGGAATGAATAGAACCTCGAGAAGTTTGACTCACGTACGGACGAAGGAATATTGCTCGGATATTATATTCAAAGAAAAGGATATAAGTGTTACAACAAGCAGACAAGGAAGATTGAGGATTTCATCGATGTAATAGTAAATGAATTAGGTTCACAACTTGAATCCTCTAAGAGAAAAATGAACTTAGAAGATGAAGAAAGCTTAGATTTGAGGTCCACCAATCTGAATGAAACAGATTCAGATAGTGAAGGTGAGGAAGTAGGCACATCTTCAAGGCCAAAGACACCCTGTAGGTATGTACATAAGGAACATCTTGAGAGTCAGATTTTTGGAAATCAAAGACAAGGTATTGAGACTAGAAGGAAACTTGTAGGTAGTACAAGTCATGCAAATTTGGCTCTCCTATCACAGATAGAACCCAAGAACATCTGTCAAGAAAGCCATGAATGAAGAACTGTACGAAATTA
Organism: Pinus taeda; assembly: GCA_000404065.3. Taxonomy (NCBI): domain Eukaryota; kingdom Viridiplantae; phylum Streptophyta; class Pinopsida; order Pinales; family Pinaceae; genus Pinus; species Pinus taeda. The sequence continues at coordinate 66,242 of APFE030639160.1, read as the reverse complement.
AAAAGAATGACACATGGGAGCTTGTTCCAAGGCCGAGAGAGAAAAATTATATTGGAACCAAGTGGGTTTTCAAGAACAAACTGAATGAACATGGTCAAGTAATCAGGAACAAAGCTCGATTGGTCTGCAAAGGGTATGCTTACATAGAAGGGGTAGATTTTAGAGAAATCTTTGCACCAATAGCTCGAATGGAAGTTATAATAATATTTCTTTCTCTTTCCATCCATAATTATATCAAGGTATATTATATGGATCTAAAGTCTTCCTTTCTCAATCGATATTTAGAAGACGAGGTTTTCATTGAGCAGCCAAAAGGATTTATGCTCTCCTTCGATGAAGGGATTGTATGCAAACTAAAGAAGGCTATGTATGGTTGGAAATAGGCCCCCAAAGCTTGGTATGAAAGAATCGATAGGTATCTTCAGCAACAAGGGTTTAAGAAAGGCACAATTGACAATAATATTTATGTAAAATATGAAGGTGACCATCTATTGATAGTCGTTGTGCATGTGGATGATATAATATTTGGCAGTGATGTGGAATAGTTGGGGCATCGATTTGAAAATTGTATGAAAACATAGTTTGAAATGCCCTTGATTGGAGAATTGTCCTTCTTTTTGGGTCTGCAAATTACTCAGTCTTCAAAATGAGTGTTTATATCCCAATCCAAATATATCAAGGAAACTCTGAAGAAATTTGGAATGGAAGATTGCAAACCTATCAGCACTCCCATGAATACATGCTGCAAATTATGCAAATAAGATGGAACACTACTGGTAAATCAAATTAAATACAGGTCAATGATAGGAAGCTTATTGTATCTGACAGCTTTGAAGCCATACATCATGCAAGCAGTGGGGATTGTGACCATATTTGAGGATTTTCCACAAGAAATCCATGTTGTTTCTGTCAAGAGGATCTTGAAATATCTTCAAGGTATAACAAAGTATGGACTATGGTATGCTAAGAGTGAATATTTAAATTTGAAGGCCTACATAAATGCAAATTGGGTTGGAAGTCTTGATGAAAGGAAGAGTACTTCTACTGTAGCTTTCTTTCAGGGTGAATTCTTGGTATCATGGGTTAGTAAGAAACAAGGCTCTCTCTCTATTGACTGCTGAAGTAGAGTATATTTCTGCTGCTACCTATTGTACACAGATTCTATGGATGAATAAAACCTTGAAAGATATACAGGTAGAGTTGTTTGATCCCATTCCAATAATGTGTGACAAGACAAGTGCGATCAAAATCTCTAAAAATCCAGTCATGCATTCAAAGACTAATCATATTCCTCTTAAGTATCATTTCTTGAGCGAACAGGTTGTAGCCAACATTTTCGAACTTGTATATGCACCCACGAAAGATAAACTATCATATATCTTTACCAAACCACTGGCAAGGGAACCATTTGAGTATATCAGGCAATAGATAGGAGTTGTGACTCCTCCCATCAAATGACTTAATTTTAGTAGGTGGTGCCAGCTACTCAGCATGTGGAATTCATGGGAGAGTAGACTACAATGGTTCAGGGGGAGTTCTTGTGAATTATTCTTTGCCACTGATGTCAAAGGGGGAGAAGATCGGCATAGGAGTAGCTATGCCAAGCCTGAGGAGGATATTACGGTGTTGCCATCAATGCTAAAGGGGGAGAATATTAGACATTTGATGGTGTATAGGTGCCTATGTAAGTGTTGGAATTGATGTTAAACAAGGGTTAGCATGATGATTGGGTGTTTGGATAACTCCATGGTAGTTGCAAGCTTACTAAAGAAGCCATAAAATCATTATCATGGTAGTTGGTGTTCAACTCTCTAAAGAGTCAATGTGTAGATAAATTTTTAGTCACCTTCCAAGAAACAAAAGGAATCAAAGCCTATATTAGACCCTCTCCATTGGAAAATACTTTGAATAATCTTTCCAATGATATGCAGAAGTCCAAAAATGGACTCCTGGATCAAAATTTATGGCATGCTGAAGTTCAGTGAGTTGAAGCCTTAAGCAAGAAGGAATATAGGCATATTGGAGGTAAGGAAAATCACCGTATTGAAACATTGGAAGTTATAGATATCGGCAGTCGCATTATCATCGATCGGGGATCATAGGCCCATCGACATCCGCCATATCGGTGATCGGACGAGATCGGAACCCGGGATTGATACATTATAACATTGGAGCAGGTTGTATCGTATATCCGCAGATCAGAAGATCGGAGATCATAACTTTCATGGTGTGAACACTTTAAAAATTTGTGATATAGGTAAAGTTTTGATTGTGTTAAAATCCGTCAGGAAGGTCAAAAGAGAAATAACAAAGGAATTCATTGCAAAACCAAAGGTGAGCAAGCCTTTTCTCTCTCCTCTAGCAGGACATTTGGCCGCATGTGATTGGATCTGATAAGGAGACTTGGCAACGTATGATTGGCTACGATGAGGACACATGTTAGCTTCTGGTTGGCTCCGATAAGGGACCAGTGGTAGCTTATTGTTGGGTGTGGAGCCTGATTATCTTCTGTATTCAAAGGTATCACTGCATTGGACACCAATTCGAAATGCCACCTGTAAAATATTCACTACAGGGGGGTCCGGGGGGGGGGGGTGATTTCTACCTTTTGGGAGCCTGAGGGCAACGCCCCCAAAGCTAAGAATAGATGTAAAATTGCCTTGTAAAATGTTGTATTTTCGTAGTCAATATGGGTCGTTCATTAGGCGGAGATCTGACGGTAGAAGTTATGTTTAATTTAGGGTTTTTTGCCCTAGAAGCAACCCCTCACTATATATGGGGGAATTATATTGCGTCTATGTAGATCTGTATTCTGAGTGAGGAAGAGAGGAGAGATTGAGACTGAAGAGGGAATTACAGCGAATATGTTGTAGGTTGTATCTCTTCAGTTTGCTGGATAATATAAATTGAAGGACTGGCTGTTTCTCCGTGGACGTAGCCCAAACTGGGTGAACCACGTATATCTGTGTCTCTCTTGTTTTATGCATTTTCTGTGTTTATATTTTTGCAATATTTTATGTGTTCCATTTCTTTGTAACATATAATTTTCTAACAATTGGTATCAGAGTCGAAGGTCTATTTGGCTGAGAAACTTGAAGGAGAGAAGGGTTCCTGGTTCGAGTGGGAGCAATGGCAGAAGATGGTAGGTTTAGGGTTGAAAAATTCAACAGCCAAAACTACCAGCTTTGGAAGATGCAGATGGAAGATTATCTGTATTAGAGAGATATGTACTAACCATTGAGCGGAAAGACAAAGAAGCCGACGAGAATGACAAACACAGAATGGGGTATTCTCGACAGAAAGGCACTTGGAACAATACGGTCGTGCCTAGCGGCATCGGTAGAATTTAATATTTCAAAGGAAACGACAACAGAGGGTTTAATGTCGACATTGGCCAAACTATATTAAAAACCCTCGGCCTCAAATAAGGTATTTCTTATTAAGTTTTTATTTAATATGAAGATGTCAGAAGGTGGATCTATTGCTGATCATTTAAATGAATTTAATACAGTTACCAGTTAGTTAAGTTCTGTAGGGGTAACTTTTGATGATGAAGTTAGGGCTCTGTTATTATTATCAGGAAATCTAGTGTCCACTCAGAGCTGCTAGTACCACTAAGACGGGTAGCTATCTTAGAAAAAAACAAACTAAAGTTACTTTCATTTTCCTTTATGAGAAGTAGATGAGAGGGAAGCAAAGAGTACCAACCTCAGTCTTGCGCTTGGTTCCTTGCTTGTTTCCTCTCCCTTTTGACAGATCTTTGCCGCTCCTTCCTCGCTTACCTCGCTTCAAAGAGCACTTGTAAAGTCAAAACAGCATAACACTATCGAAGTACAGAGATCTACAATCATAAACAATATAGGACCAGATATATATTGACCACACAAATGCATACATAGTCAAACATACAAGAATGTGGAGGAAAACTTGAATAGCTTTATTAATAGAAAGAATAGAAGAGAGGATTACAACCCATTGATCTGACCCAACGTCATCCTCCCAGCATGAAAGCCCTTCTTCACCTCATGAAAAGCTTAGATCACCCAACACTATGATATTCCACTAAGAAACCAATAGCACTTCCTTACAAAAAACAAGATTCTAGCCTCTGGATCTCTGGGATGAGGGATCCATATATAGATGTTTGCAAGGGGGTGAGTCAGCTTCTGGGATTTTGGTTAGTGTCCTCTCTCTGATAGTTCTTGGTTCCACTTGGAGATTCATGATCTCTTACTCATCCCTGGGCGAATTCAGAGAGGCAAGTGTCGTAGGAGAAGTTTCTGGAAGATTCCATGATCATCCACCTTGCAAACTGTCTCTGCCATTTGTCTACTCTTGCCCATCGCACCCTACAGAAGGGATTTCCAATATGCATCGCAATTTTTGCACTAAGCAGGTGAGATGCATCACACCCTTAGCACTGAGTAGTCTGTATGCTCCAGTTTTGACCAGTTTTGACCAGTTTTCCATGGAGAACTTCTGGGAGATGATGTAATCAGCTGACCTTGTTCCTTTAGGGTATGAAACAACACTTTTAGGGACTCAAAAGCCCTTGGTTTATGGACATATATGATTGGTGTTGCAGTGCCCAAATATGTCTATAACAGTTGCCCCCTAAAGCATGAGGTCGAAAATATTTTTATGTCGAGTGAAATGCTTTATCATGAGGATCTGAGGTTTTTCGAACTGGAAGGCGACCTGTAATAAGATACAATACAATACATTATCTTCATAATATTTTCATGATCTAGTTGAGGCAGGCATTCCCATGCTCAGCTTTATAAATTCATTTCTATGTACATAGGACAGACAACCGTCTGTGTGGCAGACTGATGATCCTGATAGAGCCATCATCCTTTGATTCAGATGATCATCTGTGCAACAATGATGTACATTTGATGTCTTTATTTTCTTGAATATATTGCAGCTTGGATGGATGAAACTAGATCCAGGGTCTTCAAACTCGTTCAATCTTCGCCCGAAGTACAAGTCGATCCATGTGAAGGAAGTCCTGGAGTCGAACATGGAAAGACATCGCCTGATTACCAGCCAATGATGTAATCTTTTAACAGGTGTGAGAGGAATCACCGATAATGATGATGACCCTCAAGGTATGATAGTACAATTCACATGGTGTGAAAAAGGGACTTGGCGTCGAAGACCATGCAAAATCTTTCGGTCGAAGGCTATTGATGTAAACCTGTTGCTGGAAGTGAGAAACTTGCCATTGAGGCATGCAAGCTTCAAAGTACTGAAAGGGTTGTTCCTAGGTCGACTTCTTGGATAATGAGCTGATGTCGACAAGAAGTGACCCGTCATAGGAGGGCCTTAAAGAATCCCACATGTACGACATGGAACGGAGCAAATGATTTTTTTTGGAGATGAAAACGATCTGATGATACAAGGTTCAGGGTGGCAGTCATGAAAGAATGGAGCCTGAATGTATTGGAGCAGATGAGACACAAGATGGGTTGGTGAATTCTCTGAGCGACTTCTCTTGAACATATCGGGGACACCAAAATGGATTGGTAGCGCTAACCCCAAATATGGATGGTACGATGGGCCAATGGTAATATGACCGGTGAACGGAATAACCCAACCCGACTCAATCATGGTGGAGTGAAAGTGTCATGTTCAAGAGCGACTTGCTACCAATAAAGTTTCTTCAAGTTTTCTTCCCAATTTTTCCCTAGTCATTGTTGACCAGTACCTCTTTATTTTTATCAAGATTGAGGAGGATAACATATGCTTGTTCTATAATTTGCCCTTCGGGCAAACCCGTCGTTATGTTTTAACAAGCCTTGCGACAGTGAAACTTGTTCTTGTCTATATGGAAAAGTTTGTCACTATTGGTTTTAATGAGTTTAATGACAAAGATAACTCGGTCCTTTTTCAATTTTAGAGAGTCTGAAAAGGGACAGAAGGGATGAATTTTCGATAGTTTTAACGAGCCGAACAAGACAAGCGCTCGATATTTTTGTGTAATAATCCTTCATGTTCAAAAAGATTAAAATCTGGAGGAGGGATAGCACTTCTGATAGCTTTAACGAGCTGGAAAGGCCAATTGCTCGGCAATCTTTTCATATTTTACGAGTCAGATGAAAAGAGCTTAAAGGAGACTCGTTTTTTGGGGAACGAGTGATATTTTCGGGTAGCAGCTGATTTCAGTTAAGGTTTGGAATTTTCCAATCACAACAGTGTTACAAGGATGGATAATAGAATCACTCATCGCAGCTGTTCCTCAAAAGGGTAAACAATCAAATGGAGGCGTATGATCGGCTAAAACAAAGTGGAGGTGATGGTGAGAACACGACCAAGGCTCAAAAAGCTGATGATAATGCATTCACAATGGCTATTTGCCGGAGGTTGGTTCATTTTTTGATGAGCTTAAACTCTGGGGGAACATTTGCTCATTGCTTAGGTTTATTTTTTAACGAGCTTGAACTTTGCATAAAAACTGCTTGTGATAATGATCATCGATATTCGATTCACCGTTAGCACTATGTTGTTTTGACGGTCGTACTACCTATTCAATTGCTCCATCAAACTGATTAGAAATGAGAATAAATGCTTGAAAAATGAGTTAAAACACTAATACCCTACTCAAATTATGTGAAAAGTAATTTAAAAGTAGTTTTTACCCCTCATTTTACCATTTCATTCGAATTTGGGATTGTTGGAGCTTTGGAGGTGTTTTCCCCCTTGATTTCCACTAGCTGATTCCGGGAGATTCTGTGGATGATTCTTGGCACCGTCTGGACCAGGTAGGAGCTAAACCTAAGCTCTTCAGTTGCATTCTTTCCTTTTTGAGTTCTGAGCATGTTTCCCTGCTTTTCTGAGCCTTTGGGGTTTGAACAATTTGTTCTGCCCATATCGCACCCTCTGTATATCGAAAGGTGCGATGCATACTAGGCTGGCCATTGGCCAGTCAGTATGCATCTCACCCAGTACACAGCTGGGGTGCGATGGGTGCAAGGAGGGAAACTTGTGCACTGTTTTTTCATGGAAATTTTGCCTGTTTTTTGCCAAATCAGGACCCTGACTCTTCTCTTGTTTGTTTTTCAGAGATTCATCGGAGCAAAATGGTTGTTACATGGCGAGAACGCGAGCATGAAGAAGAGGACATGGTTGCTTTACATGATCTGAGTACGGTAACTGCATTGCGGAACTGTGGTTTGCTCAAGTTCTTCCGCATCTCTAGCATGAGGCAACAAATCAACTTGTTGCAATATTTCCTTGATGCATGGGATCCTACCAACCAAGTGTTCTAGATCAGAGGCAAGTCCATCCCCTTGACTGTTGTGGACATCTACTTTTTGACTGGTTTATCTAGGCGTGGTGCCCCTCCCTCACTATCAGGTTTCGCCTGTGGGGGCGAATCCGTGAGGAGATTATATTCGCCGATACTATAGAGAAGGATCTCATCCGAGTAGGGATGGCAAGATCAATATCCGAGATGTCACTGAGCGGTCCTTGAGGACTATTCTATTCACTTTTGCTAGACTGGCTGGTAGTGCGGCTCTTCACTTGGCCAACAGGTCCTATATGCAGTACGCCTTGGAATGCCTAGAACCAAAGGTGTTCAACTGGTGTGACACCATACTTCCAGTGATAAAAGAACAACTTACCAAGGTGAAAAACAGAAGATCCAAGAACTTTGGCTATGGTTCTATTTTGACCACTTTCGCCTTGGAGAAGATCCTACTGATGCAGCCACAGTACATTTGACTTAGTTTGCCACCACCGACTGAGCCACGGATGCAGAGATGGGTTGACCTTATGGCCCGACATGCTGGTCAGTCATAGTTTTCTTTCTCTGATGCCTTCTTCGAGTGGTTTAACCGTCAGGAGATGCTTTATGCCGAGTGTCCATATGTAGGTATGGATTTCCGGGGTGACCCAGATTTGGTGTTGTCGGCTAGCGAGCAGTGGGGTGTTATAGGTAAAATCTCTGACCATATCCTTGTTTATTGATTTTATAATGTTCTTGTGCTTTCTTTTATTAAGACTAATCAAAACTCATGTGCTTATGCAGATATCGGACCAGTGCGACCAGCAGTGCGTCTTAGAGCACCAGCTGCCGTTCCAATAGGAGAGGTTGTACGGAGGGTTGTCCTTCACGACCTGGATGTGGCCGAGACTCTGGCGGTGTTACAAGATCAGATCAAAGGTCTCACTCTCGGTATCCCGGACGTGAGGACTAACGAGCCGCCTCTGAGATTACAGCGACAGACTACTGGCGTGCCGAGTCGATGGACTAGGCTTTTACGCATGATTGCACAGGCGGTGACTTGTTATCACCAACACCATTAGACTAGGGTGCCCCCTATCATTTTGAGTTTTTGGGTCATTTGACTGATTTTGTCTTGGTCAAAGAACACTATGTATAAACTGTAAACAGTTATATATATTTTTGATTTTCAGAGTTTCACTTTGGTTAAGTTATGTGATCCTGATGCAAATATTGATGAAATGCTTTTATTTTATAAATGTTGAAAATGTCTATCTAACACATAATTTGCTAATGAGTCTGTTAATGTGTTTAAGTTTCTGGAAATATGTTGATATTGAATAGAATCGAACTGTCTTTCCAAAATCTTGACCCTTAGGAACATTCGATAGATAGCTGGATTCCGTACGGAATAGATACCTGTGAGTTGTAGAATGATGAGTTGTGAGTCTAGCCTAACGATAAGTCGGCGTATGCCATGCAAGATGGCATCAGAGAGGAGCTCTATCAACGCACTGTATTCAGTGATGTTGTTCGTTGATAGACCAATACATACCCCTCTGAAACTCACTAACTCGTTGCTTGGATCAAAGATGGCCCAGGCCGCAGAAGATTGGTTCCGTGAACTACGACTCGCTCCGTCAGCATATCCAACAAAATATTCCAATAGGTTCGACATCTGCAGCAAATGCAAAAGCGGATTACCTAACCAAAACGATTGCTCTTAGCGAAAACAAAAATGTAACAAAAGCATAGAGGCTACTACACTGAGTCAAGCATAGTAACGCTTAAGGTACAACCCCTTTCAGGGTTGCGCCAGTGGAATCCCATCATAATACACTAACTCATAGGCTCCTTTTGTTAATACACGCTTAACAATATAGGGGCCCATCCATAAAGACTGGAACTTACCTGCTCCCAATTTATCGGACTCCTAGTCGTAAAGTAAGACTAGGTCACCTTCTGAGAAGACACGGGGTTTGACATTTTTGTCAAACTGCGCTTTGACTCATTTCTTATGTGCTTCGTTAGCCAAGGCGGCACCATGACGGGTTTCATCTAGTTGGATTAGTTCCAAGAAACAAGCCTCCTCTTCTGAAGGTCTGGGGAGAAGGTCGACTGCGAGTTTGAGGGACGAGATTTCACACTGAACTGGCAAGATTGCTTCCAGGCCATACACCAGCTGAAAGGGCATAAACCCAGTCGCATTCCTCACCGATGTCCGGTATGCCCACAGGGTCGAGTACAGGATCAGGTGCCAACTCCATTTGTGGACTCCAATCATCCTTTGCAGCATATGCTTTAGGAATTTGTTGATTGCCGCAACTTGTCTGTTAGCTTGCGGATAATACGGAGTAGAGCTGTCGTGGGATAGTCCTAATTTGGCAGCCAACTCAACCATCATGTGATTGCAGAAATGTGATCCATGATCTGTCACTATAGCTTGTGGAACACTGAATCTGGAGACTACATGATTGAAAAAGAAAAGAGCAGCCGTTTCGCCGATGTTGTTTAATGTAGGCATCGCCTAGGCCCATTTCATAAAATAGTCAACTGCAACTATGATATACCCATGCCCCCTGGTCGAGGTGGGGTTACATGTCATGAAAGATATGCCCCATTTGGCAAATGGCCCAACAAAAACTACTGGCTGCAGAGGTGCAGGTGGTATTCTGGTTTTGCGATCGAAGAGTTGACAAGCATGGCAACTTCTAACTGTGGTTATGCAATCCTTGAACATTGTTGGCCAGAAGTATCCTGCTCATAAAATCCTTTGTGCCGTAGCATAACCAGATTGATGTCCCCCACATGCGCCTGAATGACAATCATTCAGGACTTTTTCAGCCTCCTCATAGGTGAGGCACCTCCTTAGAACTGTATCGATACCACGACCGTAAAGCGTATCACCGACGATCATGTAGTCTTTTTCTTGGTATCAAGTACGTCGTTGTTCTGAGCGGGAGGTATTAGACCTATATGTTTGGGTCTGGAGATAGATGATTATATCTCCATACCATGGATCGCTTGTAGATATCAGAAACAAAGATTCGTCCATGATTGCTTCTTTGGATGTTGCATCGTTGGACGACGATGGGAGATCGCATAGTAACTTTGCGAAAACCAGGGCTTTCTTTGATTTGGATTTTACGAATTCCAGATCAAACTCTTGCAAAATTGCTATCCATTTGGAATATTTGCCCCCCAGTAACTGTCGCGACAAGATATAAGTCATGGGGTTGCAATATGACAAAATTGTAGTTTTTCGAAAGAGGACATAGTGTCAAAATCTCTATATCGCTTGAACAACTGCGAGAGCTAGCTTTTCAACATAGCAGTACTTGCTTTCCGTATCATTTAAGTTTCAGCTTAAATAATAAATAGGATGTTCAATTCCATTGTCTTCTTGAACTGAAACCATTGCTATGGTTGTATCTGCTGCAGCCAGATACATGTTAAAGTCTTTTTTATAATCAGGAGCATACATTAATGATGCTTTTATTAGGGATTCCTTTAAAGCATCAAAGGAAGCTTGTGCAAACTGGTCCCAGATGAAGGGTACTCCTTTTTTCAACAGATGAGTATAACCTTTAGCAAGTTTGGCGTAATTTGGAATGAACCTCCTCAGAACGTTTGCTTTCCCTTGGAGTTTCTGAATCTGAAGCAAATTTGAAGGTGGAGGCAGATCGATGATTGCTTGAACCTTACAGGGGTTGAGACGAATCTCGTCCTTCGAAACTACAAAGCCAAGTAAACGACCAGAACTAACACAAAACACACATTTGTGTGGATTGAGTCATATTTTGTAGTGTTGGCAACGTAGAAATATCGCTCTCAAATGCTGCGGATGATTGGTCTGCTTTCGCGAATGAGTCAGAAGATCGTTGAGATAAGGTTGAACGATGTTCTTGATGTCATGGAAGGAATAATTCATTGCCCTTTGAAATGTTTCCCCTGTGTTCTTTAAACCAAAAGGTAACTTACAGTATGCAAATGTGCCCCACGGACAAATAAATGCAGTTTTTGACTGGTCCTGCGGGCGAATATTTATTTGATTATACCCGGAAAATCCATCCATAAATGAAAAGATTTCACATCTAGCACATTCATCAATTATCTGGTCAATGAAGGGTGTAGGGTAGTTGTCTTTTGGAAAATCTTGGTTTACATCCCTATAATCTAGGCACACTCTAATCGTTCCTTGCTTTTTCATTACGGGAACAATATTTGATACCCAATCAGTTAGAGGAACCGGGTAAATGAAACCAGCATGGAGGAGTTTTTCAACTTCTACCTTGATGGCAGCGGCTTTCTTGGGGTGCACCTGCCGAAGCCGTTGTCGTACTGGTTTGACATCTGGATACATCTTAATTTCATGTTCAACGATACTCAAGTCAATGCCTGGCATTTCTTCATATGACCAAGCAAATACATCTCTGAACTCACGAAAGAGAGCATAATATACTTCTAGTTCTGAAGAAGAACAAGATTTGCCAACATGAATATTCTCTACAACGTTTGGTTTGGTCGAGATATTTATGGCGATAGTTTCTTCAATATTGGACAGGTTTCCCTCGGAATCCACCGTATTTACAGTATTCGATAAGAAATCAAACACTGAAGGATGATTAAGGTCATTGGAACAATCTTCTTTGTAATGTGGAATATGGGAACGATGGTGGTAATCTTCCCATGGTGCCCCATCAGTCATCATTGACTAAACGATTCCTTCGTCTATAGAATGTACATGCGACCAAGGATCTGAAGAAGTACCATATTCCTTAGACTTATGTATCCAAACACTCGATGAGCGTTGATTTGAGTTTTCCTCCCATGCCGAAAACATTGATTGCTACAATATTTCTATTGGGCTTGGAGGCAATACTTGTTGATGATCCATGATAACATCATGTTTGGACATCTTCTGAATAGAAGACACCATATTGCAGGTTCCCACCGTGGCCACTTCCGCCAGATCATTTGGAGGTGGTAGGGAAAAGGTACCCATCAATGTAGGGTCTTTTAATAGGCCTACTCCGATATTTTGAAGCGATTGAGAGCTTCCGTGGATCATCGGGATGCTTCCCGTAACTTGTGAACCGTTGGGGAGAAATTTTTGTTGGTCGACGATTGTAATTCCTTCTTGGAAAAGAAATGCAATCTTTCTGAAGTATGTCGACACAACAACAACCATAGCATATATCCAGGGCCTTCCCAGTGGGATGTTGTAATCGAGGTTTCCATCGATCACTTCAACATCAATTTATATTGTCTTTCCCCCCAGTTCGACTTGCAAGTTACTCAAAATTCCGTATGGAGTGTATGTTCGTCCATCAAATGCTTTTAATGTCGTTGACGATCGCGACAAGGGTGGACAACCTAAATTTTTCCAGCAACTCATAAACATAATACATGTAGATGCCCCCTCATCAATAATTGTTCGATGAACAGTTTTGTTGAGGGATTTCACTTAGATAAGGAAAGCGAGTTGAGCTGGTAACTGAGGGTCATATCCTTTATTATTAAAGGCCACAAGATTGGAATCCGCTGGATCAATCCCACCTATTGCTAATAATAGAGCCTGCTTCTAGGAGGGGCAATTTTGCAGTACCTCAAGCGTTGACATAGCGGATGGCGATTGGGCCAAGTCCTCCACTATATTATAATGTTGTGCTACTCTGGCACGAGGATTAAATGTTGATTTGTGTACTACTCCCTTTGGCGGCTTTATCTTTAGCTCAGGAATGATGGGTGGCACAACTTCGGTCGAAGTTGTTGTCGAACTACTAGGTTGATCATTAGACTTGTTTTTCGACAGTGGTGGATTCCCGTAATCTTTATTCCTTGTCAATATCAAAGCATCATTTTGCTGCTTTGAAACAGACAACATAAGCACTTGGGACAGGGAAGCATTATCACTAGCAACCATATTGGTTCTTGGGTTTGGAAACGGATCAGTCAATACCGCTGAGGTTTTTGAACTCTTTAAGAATTTTCTAAGCTCATCTTTATGTGGACAACCTTTGGTCCAATGATCCTCATCGCATATAAAGCATGGATGACTTGGTTTCCTGTCTCCAGAAGGATTTGCAGAAGATTTTTCAGGAGACGACTCCTCCTGTTTCTTCTTTTTCCCTTTCTTTTTCTTCTTGCCTCTTGGTTGCTTCGGTTCTTTGCCTTTGTTAGTCGACACGGCATTTACCTCCGAGGTGGGAAGTTCCTCATTTGCATTTTGACTAGAAACCATACGAGCTTTCTTTGATGCAGCCCTTATGGTTTTCGTGCTAGTTGTACCTATCACGCCATCGTCGGCATGAGAG
>APFE030639160.1:25771-38555 GCA_000404065.3 Pinus taeda | reverse complement strand
AACAATAGGGTATGTGTTTACTGTAGGTGGAACAACTATTAGTTGGGTCTCAAAACTGCAAAGTGTTGTTGCACTCTCAACAACATAAGCAGAGTATGTTGTTGCTACAAAGGCTAGTAAAGAAATGATTTGGTTACAAAGATTTCTGGATGAATTGGGTAAGAGGTGGGAGTTGGACAAGTTATACAGTGATAGCCATAGTGCCATACATCTTGCAAAGAACTCTTAATTTCATTCCAAGACTAAACATATACAGCTCAAGTACCATTTCATACGGTTAGCATGGAAGATGGATAGTTGAAGCTGGAAAAGATACACACTAGCCAGAATCCTGCAGATATGTTAACAAAAGTTGTAACCAGGGAGAAACTAAGAATTTGCTCAGTTTCAATTGGTCTTCAAGTATGATGAAGAAGATGAGAAACAACCAGGTCCAAAGTGGAGCCATTGTCTAGCAAATGAAGTAGCAGTGGAGTTGCTATAATCAGTCTCCAAGTGGGATATTGTTGGGTGTGGAGTCCGATTATCTTTTGTATTCAAAGGTATCGCTGCTTTGGACCCCAGTTCGAAATGCCGCCCATAAAATATTCGTTGCAGGGGAGGTCCAGGGGGGCGGCTACGACCTTTTGGGAGCCCCCCCTGGTGGGGGGATCGGGGGCAGTGCCCCCAAAGCTAAGAATAGATGTAAAATTGCCTTGTAAAATGCTGTAATTTCGTAGTCAATCTGGGCCGTTCATTAGGCGGAGATTTGACAGTAGAAGTTATGCTTAATTTAGGTTTTTTTCCCTAGAAGGCAACCCCTCGCTATATATGAGGGAATTGTATTGCGTCTATGTAGATTTGTATTCTGAGTGAGGAAGAGAGAGGAGATTGAGAATGAAAAGGGAATTACAACAGATATGCTGTAGGTTGTATCTCTTCAGTTTGTTGGATAATATAAATCAAAGGACTGGTTGTTTCTCTATGGATGTAGCCCAAACTGGGTGAACCACGTATCTTTGTGTCTCTCTTGTTTTGTGCGTTTTCTGTGTTTATATTTCTGCAATATTTTATGTGTTCCATTGCTCTGTAATATATAATTTTCTAACACTTATGTTAGCATGATGTCACAATATTGAAGGACATGTGGCAAGTTGTTTTGGCATTTTGAAGGGGCCTAATGGGCCATATATGGGTGACATGTGTCACCACTCAGGAAGTGCCACATCACAATGGTGACATCACATCGGAAGGTCAAAAGTTAGAAGATTTAAGATGTCGACTCTTTTTATCAATTGGAAATTGAAAAAGGCTGATAAGGGGGCTCGGATGTGTTAGCGCATGGTGAAGAGGAAGCTAATAGAAACAAGGGTGTAAAGCATAAAAAAAGGAAAAAGGCCCCCGACAAAATGCTAAAGGACTTAGTGCCTTAAGGCTAAGCCTTTAGTCACTGCACTTGATCCTATGGTGGAAATGCGATAAGGGGCTAAACAAAAAGGGCCAAGGACATCGAAATTCATTGTTTTAATAATGTCTCTTAAAAATAAATCTCAAATAAGCAAAAGCTCTAATATAGTGTAATTCAGAGAGTTAAAGGTGTATGGGTTGACGACTATAGGATTGAATGCATAACATAGGAGTTGGTCATAGGAGTAATGACTACTGTCAAAGAACTATTGGGATTTTCTTGATGTTGAATGAAATCCATCTCTGATATCCCGTGCATGTATTACAGAAATAAATTAAAAACAGAGAAGCCATGCGGAAGTACAGTCAAGATATGTGAGCCATGAATAAGCATGGTGAGTCTTAGTGGAATGTGTAGGTGAACCAAGATTAAATTCTCAGCATGGAGAGTTAGACAGTGAGATGGTGAAGTGAATGAAGACCATTCTTTTGTTTTAATGCAGTGACAAAATTTGTAAAAAGTGATGCAACAGAAGAATGGAGTTCCATGCCAAGAGTACACTCTCGGGCAGTGTGGATGGCGGCAGAGACTATGTTGAGCTTAGTGCAGCACAGGAAAAAAAACTCCTAACTTCCATTGAGCTATGCGGGTTTTGAGTAGATGTATGAGAGTATTGAGCTGTGAGTGGAGTGTATAGTGATAGAGAGGTTGAAGCACGTGAGAGGACTTTGACTGATAGTGTAGCGAGTGTGCTGTGTGGAGAATGGCAAGGGTAGTGTTGGAGAGAAGATAATGAAGAGCCCTTGTTAGTGAAAGCAAAGCGCAGAGGAAGTGTTTTTGTGAGTAGGAAGAGGAGATATCCTACAAGTGATCATAGAAAGAAGAGTGTAGAAGTTGAATATGCAGAAAATGATTTATTGGTATTTTACTTGTATAATTGTATGCCTCTATTTTCAGTTTGAAATTTGTATGAAATAGTAGAATAATGGCAAGGGAAGTTTGGTTCCCGCATACTGAAGAGGTCGGTGCCTCTTGGAAATTTGTTTCTTTCTAACCAAAGGCAAGTTGGTGTTTGCATAATAAAGAGGTTGGTGCCTCTTGGCAAGGTTGTTCTTGCTAAACAAAGGGGGTCGGTGCCTCTTGTGAGTGGGTGCTCACAAAAAAACAAATGTAATTAAGTGGGTGCTTAATTTACATCATAAAACAAAAAAAAAAATTGTGGTTTCTTCCCTCTAGGTTTCCACGTAAAAAACACTGTGTCAAATGTGTGTTGCTCATGAGATTGTTATTTGAATATGTGTGTCTAAAATATTATTGGTTCACTATTTTATGAATGAATGCTCTGACAAGTTAAAGAACATAAGAAGGGATTGTAAGCATAGTAAGAAAAATAAAAAAGAGTTTCTTAATTACTAATTCATCCCTGTCCTCAGAAATCCCTTATTCCAACATGTTTTACCACCCTTCATTTAACATGCACACTTTAAAATATGTGCAACTTCTTTTGCTAGACATTCTACAACTCTTTAAGTAGTCTTGTATGGAGACATTTCGTTATTTCTCCTACAAGAATTTCCAATTGAAGTTGTTTCTTGTAGAAAACTTGAGGATTTTTTCACATAACCCTATAAATCATATCATATAATATGTAAAACATGATTTGGTTTGATATAAAACAATATGTCATTTAGACCAAGAAGGGAACAACCCTAATTTTCCAATTTTTTTATTCTAGCATTGCTTCAAAAACTGTCTTTGATTGCAATTTTTAGTATCAATCTTACAGGTGATGATCTTCTCATTACACAAATTTTATATATAATTTATAGCCTCTAATATTTATTAGATTTGAAAAGAAAAACCTAGCTTTGTAATCTTGTTAATTCTCTCAAAAAAATGGGCACTCCTTTTTTAGTACTGCTCATTATTTTTCACTTCTAAAGATATATCCACTTTATCACCATACAAATCCCATTTGAATACCCAACACACTTTTAAACATGCTCATTATTGTCATTAGAAAGAAGAAATGAAGGATTCAATATTTTGCAGTGAATGTTGCATCATTTTCAAGTAAATTCCATTTCAATTCAACAATTATCAAGAATCATGCATCAATGGTAAACTTTTCCTTAAGACTTAAGCATGATCTTCTTTCAATATTTTCAACCCATCCATGTGCATCCTAGAATTGTGGCATGATCCCATGTCCCTTGTACTCTTTTTTCAAATTAACAAGAGGGTTGTTGGCCTTGTTGTGCCAAATGTATTATAGCCTCGTCTTCATTTTGAATTCTAATTGGTCACCGATGACCTTGATACGCCATCCTTCCCACCACAAAATGTGTTCCACCTCAAAGGAAAATTATGATTCATGATCATTAGATATATATGATAAACCAACCCAATCCATCAACACATAAGTTAGACATATATATCCTCTGATATCACTGCAACCTACTTATCTGAAACCCTAACTAGTTTGTTTCCTTTCTAAACAATATTTAGCCTCCATATATAGCCACAACAATTGCAATGTTTATGTTTTTATTCTCTTTTGTGTATCAATTTTATGATCTACCATTTTGATTGTATTTGATAATCATTGAAATGAAATTTTACTGAAATCCAAGAACACAATAATATAAAAAAAAAAGTCAACTTTCCACATATGTTGTCTTCTTATTATTTCGAGTATTTCATAGATTGCTTGTCTTCCACCCTTATGCATTCCCAAATTCCACTTTGACTTTGATTATCCAAAACATTTTCCAATTCTTGCACTTTGACCTTGTCTATGAAGGGTTTTACAAATCATGTTTGGTTAGGTGCCCCACCAAGCCAAATCTAAGAGAGTTATTTTTTAAATACAACTTGTCAAACAAAGTTGAAAGGAACACATTTTCCATTAATCCAAATCAATTGATTTTATCATTTCCCTGATTCTTCATATCTGTTGCAATAACTTCTTCCATATTTCCTCGTGTTTGGAACTAGGTGCTTTCACATTAAATTTTGTACATGAATGAACTTCATTACATATATCCCATCCTAAATATGGTACCGTAAACTATTAATATATACAATTATAACATGCTTTCCTTCCTATTACAAAATGCACCTTCATTTGATATTGTTTTTGATTGTCATATCACTCTGTCTCAAAATTAGAGAATGCTTGTCAATAGATTGTAGGAAAGCATTTTCTCCCCGATTTCTCCACCAACTTGGCACAAGTTCATCATTTTCTTGCGTCTTCTATAGGTGATCTCATGACAAGTTGCTTCTTGCTTCATCTTCATCTTTCACATTTCTAATCTCCATGGATTCTATTCAACAATTTCTTAATATTCAAATAATTTCTCTATCTATTGGATCCAATCCATCAAATTTTCTGGTTTAATGACCATTCATCCATAAAAATCTACATTATCAAACTTCATTTACCTGTTTGTGAAGGTGTTGTTTCTTGTAGGAATTGTGTCATCACTTTGGCGATATTGATGTCGTAGAAGCATGGTCTGCTATGAAAAAAATTAATACACATGTTTCCCAAAAATTCAAACATTATAGAAGTTTATAACATCAAAACCTAGTATGGAGAAAACTTGACATGGATTGTGAGGGCCAGGGGGGCACTAGTTTCTTAGTGGGTTTTTGCTGAGGCGGTGCACAGTTATTGATATTGAGCCACGTATGAAAATTTGTTTTGACGAAATAACTTATTTCGACCCCCCCTTCCATTGAATGTCAAACCACCTAGGGTATCTGCAACTAAATCACCTCTATTGATTTGCAAACACATATAATCACCATTGAATATTGTCTACGATTTACTTGTGCACTTCTATTGTCGACCTTTAACACTCGACATTTAGATAATATACTTGGATTATTTTATATAACATACTTGACATCTGGCATTAATCTATTGGTGCCATACTGTTGGTATTTAACATTTCTTTATTGGCATTCATTCGATACTCCATATGGGAGCTAATTTTGGTGCGTTTTACTTTACAAACAACTGCAACAAACCCAAATTTTTTATTTGATTAGTCATGGGAAATAATCCCACATTTACCATGTAAACAAATATCGTGGTGTTTATATACACCATGCCCTTCAAAACCACCTCGACGTGTAGTGCAAAGTATAATCCTCTCAGCGTGGTGCTTGAGGCGTTGGGTGTTGCCTTAGCTTGTGACTGCTGGCTTTGACTCTTGTGGAACCGTCAGTGAACTTGATGGATGATGAAACCTCCTTGTTGATATAGACGTAGACATGGATCTTAGCTCGACTCTATAATTATTGCAACAATTTTATATAAATTTTTTAAATTTTTTATGAAAATAATATAATAATATTTCTTTATTAAATTATATTTTTTAAAATTAAAATTAAATTATATTAAATATACAATTTATAATACTAAACTAAATTTTTTAAATTTTTATGAAAATAATATAATAATATTTTCTTTAAAATTATATTATTTAAAATTAAAATTAAAATTATTATTAAAAATATCCGAGGGACTTGCAGAATAACCATATTTCCCAGAAAAATTGCATATGCCCAGGACTTTGTCTAGGAACGAAATTGACAAATTTTAAATCATTTTCACTAGATAATGGGTGCAAGAAAATGCTACAACATTGGCTCCAACTAGGGATTGCATCCCCCCATGGTATGCATAGAACTTCTACACCAAGTGCCTTGAATCTATTGGAAATTGAGTCATTGTCACAAAACAATCAATCAGTTGCCACATGTATCCTCCTATCTGCTATAATCAAATTGATGCCAATTCATATATTGCAACCTGTAGCCTGCCAACTGAAACATGTATCCTATTTCGAATATGAAATTTCACTGCAAATATCGACCTACTACAATAGCTTGTGAACTAATATACTTGAGCATAAAAATGAATAAACAATAGTGATCTATTCATTGGATTATGGAGTCAACAATCCATATTCACCTACAATCCTAGTGTAAAATCTGAAAGCACATACTGCAACCTAAACTTCATCTCAGAAAATAAATTGCCATCTAATTTATTTGGCTCATAAAACTGATGACAACTTTAAAATTGATTCCAAAGACAAGAATGACTTTGTGTAAACTTTGTTCCTAAAAGAAAATATTACTCCCTTCCTTGAGAAACCATCCTAATTTATAAAAACACTTTTTGTTCCAAAAATACTGATGAACATCATCATAATTTATTGAAAGAGAATGAGGAACCTTCCCACTATAACTATACTCTTCTTCGCTTTTTACTACATGTTACTGTGATGTAACAACAATGTGGAAGAAGACATTTTTTCTCATATAAGTTGGCCATTGTATCTGGTAAGAATATGAAATTGGGAGCTCTACCATCAAAATATAGGAAGATATTTTCTTGGTTACTCTTAGGGATGGAAACTTACAAGTCCTCTCGTGCTCTCTCGTTTGGATTATAAGGTATGCCTACTCGCAGAAAACAAGTGAATTGTCTGACCTCTTAAATTTATATCACAACTATGCATATATCTATAGAAAAAGTACACATGTTCTAATTGACATACTTATGTAGCCATATTATTCCATCAATCAGTGTGATTTTCAAAATCCTGCAAATTATTTTTCTGAAACTATAACTATTCACACTCCAAACTCAAACAGTAGAAATTGAACAATCCATATACTGCATACCAGAACCAACTAATCTACTGCACACACTCATAAATTATCCAATCCGACACCCTACTTTATCAGACTAAAATTATGCATTGTTAGTTGTAGTCATACTTCCAATGTAACCACGTGAGAAGTGGATTATCCGACATGCCACCTTTCATGCAACTGAAAGCTTGAAAAATATTTACAATATGAAACACAACCTCGATAGAAAACTAACACTTACAAGTGAACTTTAAAGAGTGCATCATATTTAGAAATTTGAAACTTCTGATGATTTCCACGAGGAAGAAAAATATGCAGTTACGTGCCATTATCATAACAAGAGATGCACTTGTTATTTTGAACCAGTTGAATATAGAACCCATGGAATCACCAAATAAACAAAGTGGGGTCACCAGGTGAAAGAAATGCAACCAATATTTAATGTATAATCCGTGTTCACCAGCAAGGAGTAGATTTAATTAATTATCATTCTCCCAGGAAAAAATTCTTTGTTACTTTGATCCTTGGAAATGGTGCCAAATTATATATCATTTCTCCAAGGAAATTTTTGGCTGTGAAACTGTGTGAGAAACCAACTCAACCAAATTTAGGTTCAAGTTGTCCCTCAAACCAAAGGGGTCTCCCTCAAGTGTTATGGGTCTTTAATGCTGTTCAATGTCACTGAACAATATCCTATGAAGCACAATGGTCAGATCTAGGGTTTGTTGTATAGGTGGTTGTTGATGAGTCACACATCCCTGCTTAGAAAATAAGGCGTTTTCTTGCAGAGGCTTGATCAAAGTGCTAGCGTTCAACTATGCTAGAAAAACATAGCTAGCTAGTTTTTGATAGAGGAATAGAGGATAAATTAGAGAATTATATATCCTCCCTGAATATTCAATTACCTAATAGGATCATAAACGTACAAAAGAGCCTCTATAGTGATAATAAATACATTCAAGTATAGCATAGAAACAACAATATAATTATTTCTAGGTGATAAATTAGAGAGATTGTTCAATATTTTACTCAACATAGAAAATAACACTATATTCGGGACATCAGGGAGGTTGATACTCAGCTTGGCCCTTCCTCGTGTCCTATACTACCTCAAATATGTGCATAAAATATTATATAATCATTGGTAGCACTCACATGTACACATGTTCTACCAATAAATTGAAGCTAGAAACCCTTGAATTAAAACTCTGTAATATTATGCTTTACAAAAATATGAGGGTCTTTATAGGTTCAAAATCCAACCCTTTAATAATTAAAATGAAAGTATACTCTAGAGAATATAGTCCTAAATCTATTGTAAGATTTTGGAAATAAAAATATTAACAATGCACTAAAAATAATATATAATTTGTTACAAACTTTCTGGAAACTAAATAAAATAAAGACTAAAAATAAAAATAAATCTAAAATGGTTGCAATGTGTCTCGAATGGTTGAAAATGTAGCTAAATTCCTTTGAAATAGGAATTCCCTACCACTTATCCTTCGACTGACAATGATCGTGTGCATGAAAATCTAGGATTAACAATTGTTCACTAATATCCTTCCTTGAGACCCTCTGCCATATGTTAACTGACTGCCACCTCATCCACCATATTTCATGTTCTTGAATTGATCCTCGAATCTTGAATTGACCTTCTAACTATTTAAACTTCTTCCCGGATATCTTAAACTTATCCTCGAATGCTAATATTTTGTCAAAGAATTTGGGATTTCATCTTGCGTGTTCGATTACTCTGTTATTACCAGATATTCCTTGAATCTCTACTACTCTGTGAATATATTCACAAAATCCCTAAAAATCTATATTTAATCCTAAGTTGCTAATCATAAATCTATGATTGTTTTTCCACCCTTCATTTAACATGCACCCTTTTAAATATATGCAACTCCCTTTTCTATATATTCTACAAGTCTTTAAGTAGTTCTGTATGGAGACATTCCTTTATTTCTCCAACAAGAATTTCCAATTGAAGTTGTTTCTTGTAGAAAACATGAGTTTTTTTGCACATAAACCTATAATCCATATCATATAATTTGTAAAATATGATTTGGTTTTATCTCTAACCAAATTTCATTTAGACCAAGAAGGGAACAACCCTAATTTTCTGAGTATTTTATTCTAATGCCGCTTCAAAAGCATTTCATTGCAATTTTTAGTATCAGTTTTGTAGGTGATGATCTTCTCATTACACAAATTTTATCTGTAATTTCCAGGCTCTAATATTTATTGGATTTGAATATAAAAATATGGCTCTACAATCTTGTTAATAATATAAAAAAAAAGGCACTCCTTTCCAAGTACTGCTCATTATTATTCACTTCTAAAGATACATCCACTTTATTGTCATAGAACTCCCATTTTGATACCCAACACACCTATAAACATGCTCATTATTGTCATTAGCAAGAAGAAATGAAGGATTCAATATTTTGCAGCAAATGTTGCATCATTGAATTCAAGTAAATGCCATTTCAATTCAATAATTATCAAGAATCACGCATCAATGGTAAATTATTACTTGACACTTGAGTGTGATCTTATTTTGATATTTTGAACCCATTGTTCGGCGCGGGATCCCCCAAGGGCAGTTTTGGGGCTAAAAGCCCATATTTTGGTCCAATTTTGTAATCCAAGTGTAAAGACTCTGCATTTGGTGGTCGCGGAGCGTGTAGATGTTAAAGAGTCATAGGGTTGTCCGCCCTTATTTTGGTAATATAAAATCGACTGTAAAAGATCCACCCATGGTCCGCGAAGCATGGGATTGTATAAACAGAGCTAAGCTCTAAGTAATTTGACAACACAAATCAATAATCAATGAAGATATGATGTATGAGAGATAGCTCTGAAGTATAAGTCTAAGTCTTGGGTCGTAGCGTAGGTGGAGGCTCTGCAGCTGAGTGCGCGGACCCCTGCAGTTGAGTGCGCAGGGCAAGTCGAGTCTATAATCATTCAGAATTGTCAATAAAGGAAAGAATTCTCTAATTTTTGCATCTTTATTTCTTGTTTATGAATCTGTTATATTGGGTATGAATTTCACTTATAATTCTTATATGATGCGCGAATTTATGTAAATGTGTTGGTTAAGTAAACTTAAGTAAGAATATTTGTTTATGCGAAGCTAACTAAGATTGGTTAATGAGATAAGTAAGACACTTAGCCTAGTTTGGGAGATATCGCAGTTCACTGCCCTAGCAGCGCGAAAGTCCCTAAGCCGCAGGTTAGGGCTGCGCGAAAGCCAATTGTGCCATTTCGCGAAGGTACCGAAGGGTAGAACAAAGGGCTAAGAAACCTGCACGAAGACATGTATAGTGGAATAAACCGACATCACAACCATGTCAAGGGTGTGGAAACATGGTTCCAACATCCCCCCATACTGCTTCGGGTGAGACTTTAGTCCGAGCTCCGGAGGCTGATGCCGAAAGGGCCAGTAATGTAGGGATTTGTTTGGCTAACTAACATTGACCCTGGTTGAGGCCCCCTCAGACCAACACCCATCCATGTGCATCTTAGAATGTTGGCATTATTTCATCTCCCTTGAACTCTTTTTCCAAATTAACAAAATGGTTGTTGGCCTTGTCGTGCCAAATGTATGACAAACCTATCTTCATTTTGAATTCCAAGTGGTCACAGATGACCTTGATCCACCATCCTGCCCACCATGAAATGTGTTCCACCTCAGAGGAAAAATATGATTTGTGATCATTAAATATATATGATAAACCAACCCAATCCATTAACGCAGAAGTTACACATATAAATACTTTGATAGATTTGTAACTTTCTTATATGAAACCCAAACAATTTTTCTTCCTTCCTAAACAATATTTAGCCTCCATCTATAGCCACAACAACTGCAATGTTTATGTTGTTATTCTATTTTCTATATCAATTTTCCAATCTAGCATTCTGATTGTATTTGATAGTCATTGAAATGAATTTTTCCTGAAATCCAAGAACACAATACCATAAAAAACAAATTAAACTCTCGACATATGTTGTCTTCTTATTATTCTGAGTATTTCATAGATTGCTTGTTTCCACCCTTATGCATTCCTAGATTCCACTTTGACATTGAGTATCGAGATCTTTTCCCAATTCTTGGACTTTGACCTTGTCTATGAAGGGGTTTGAAAATCTTCTTTGGTTAGGTGTCCCACTAAGACAAATCTAAGAGAGATATTTTTAAAATAAAACTTGTGAAAAAAAGTTGAAAGTAATACATTTTCATTAAGCTAGGCGAAGTCATATGATTTCATGTTTTTCATGATGCTTCATGTTTGTTGCAACAACTTCTTCTGCCAGATTTCCTCGTGTCTAGAACTGTGTACTTTCACGTTAATTTTGTACATGAAATGAACTTCACAATGGAAATATCGTTGTGAATATGGTACCTTAAACTATTAATATATTCATTTATAACATGGTCTTCTTCTTCTTACAAAATGCCTCTTCATTTGATATTGTTTTCGATTTTCATATCACTTTGTGTCAAAATTAGAGAATGCTTGTCAATAGTTTGTAGGAAAACATTTTCTCCCTGATTTCTCCACCTACTTAGCACAAGTTCATCATTTTTTTCCCTCTTCTCTTCTCTAGGTAATCTCATGATAACATGCTTCTTGCTTTAACTTCATCTTTACCATTTTTAATCTCCTTGAATTCTCTTCAACAATTTCTTAATCTTCAAAGAATTGCTCTATCTATTGGATCTAGTCCATCAAATTGTCTGGTTTGATGATCATTAACCGATGAAATTATGCATTACCAAATTTCATTTACCTATTGGTGAAGGTATTGGTGAAGGTGTTGTTTTTTGTAGGCATTATGTCGTCATTGTGGCGGTCTCGATGTCATAAATGCATTGTTTGCTATGAAAAACACTAATACACTGGTTTCCCAAATAATTCAAACCTTGTAGAAGTTGACAACATCAAAATGTGTTATGAATAAAACCATAAGCGAATTGCGGGGCGGGGAGGAGTGGGGGAGCTAGTTGGTAAGTTGTTCTTTTTAAAAGGGGTGCACATTTCTCTAGATTAAGCCACTTATGAAATTTTTTCTGACAAAAAAAACTTAATCTACAACCCCCGACTTCTGTTAAATGTTTAACCACGTGGGGGGTCTGCACCTAAATCACCTTCGTTGATTTACAGGTGCATCTAATCAGAATTAAAACCTGCCTGCAATTTACCTGTGCTCTTTATCATCAACTTTTAACACTCAGCATTTGGATAATATAATTTTTCGATTTTAACTAGCATACATGACATCTAGCATTAATTTGTTGGTGACTTACTATTGGTGTTAAACATTCATTTCCTGGCGCTAATTTGGGTGTGTTTTACTTTATAGACAAGTGAAACAAACCCAGTTTTTTTATTTGATTATTCATGGGAAATAATCCCCATTAACCGTGTAAAAAAATATCATGATGTTTATATACACGATGCCCTTCATAATCAACTCAATGCGTAGTGCGAAGTATTCTGTCCTTAGCTTAGCACTTGAGGCATTGGGTATTGCCTTAACTTGTGATGGGTGGCTTTGATCCTTGTGCAATTCTCAGTGAACTTGATGGATGATGAACCCTTTGTGTTGAAATATATTTAGACGTGGAGATTGTGCTCCGGTCAATAATTTTTGCAACAATTTTATATTTAAACTAATAATTTTATAAAAATAGCATAATGATATTTT